>SKCR01044485.1:0-144531 GCA_019454045.1 Zanthoxylum bungeanum | reverse complement strand
AGTGACACTATGGGTCATAACTGTCCAACAATCTCCCACTTGGCCTATAGCCAGTCACTCAAGTGTCCTACACCCGAACTATGTACGGTTTGCTCAAACTTCTGCTGAGGAAATGCTTTCATCAGCGGATTTGCATAATTATCATCTGATGCGATTTATTCGATCATCACATCGCCACGATGTATGATCCGAACGAATCAGATGAATAATTAAAGTATATATCTAGATCGTTGATGAGACCATTAATTCTTTAGCCTGTGTTGTAGCCTAGCTCAGCTGCTAACAGAACTATATCTAATCTAATTAAATTATTATCAATCCAGAAGGCTTCTATTGTTGCCTCAGCTGCAGCAATAATCCACTTGTGTTGTTTATTCGGTAACAGTATCTTGCTTGGAAGATTTCCAGCTCACTGTTCTGTTATTCAAACTTTATAGTACCGTTGTTATGACTAATAGTCGTTATTATCGGTTTGGAAAATTGCAGCAGTGAACCCAGTCACTTCAAGTTCTCATTCTCTATAGTTTAAGACAGCATCCTTAGTTCCTCTAAGATACTCAAGGATGTTCTTAACATCAATCCAATAACTATCACTTGGATTGGCATGATTGTGACTCCATATGCTCAAAGCGTATGAGACACCAGGTCACGTACATTTATTTCAATGTATGAGTTCTCGGAGAGTATCAACAACTTTAAATTTATCCCAGTAGATCTTTATTCCTAGAATAAAGGTTGTTTCTCCCAAGAATTCTACGGAGAATTTTTCATGAAAGCCAAGCTTTCACCGATTGTAATTTTGGGAATATCATTTCCAAGAAATGATATGTCATCATTATATAGGACTTCCACTGCCAGTGCGCTCCCACTAACCTCCTTATATACACAAGAATCATTTTCTTTTTAAATCAAATCATACACCATTATGATTACATCAAAACGATAATTCCAAAAACTCTATGTTTGCTACAATCCATCCATGGATCGTATAACCTGCAAACCTTGTTTGCTAGTTTTGGTACGACAAAACCGTCGGGATGTTGAAAACATCATCCAAAAGGTTTCCGTTAAGGAAAGCGGTTTTGGCATTTAGCTGCCACATTTCATAAATGAAATATGCAGCATTAGCAAGCATTAACCAAATGGATTTACCATGGCAACATGTAAAAAGTTTCGTCATAATCGACACAATGTTGATAACGATACCTTTTCGCTACAAGCCCAGCTTAGTACGATGGTATGTTGTCATCCATGTATGTCTTCCTTGAAGACTTATACAGTACCAATAGGCACAATGCCTTGCTGTACATCAACTAGTATCCAAACTTAGTTGGTATACATAGAATCCATTTCGGACTTCATGGAACTTTGCCATAATAGGGAGTTGATACCTTGTATCACTTCCTCATATGTAGTCAGTTCGTGTTCCTCAATAAGATTGACATCTTTTTGAGGTGAGATCAAAAACCCATACCCCAGGTTGTTTTCTGACTCTCTCCAACTTACGCGGTTCTTATGTATTTGAAGATTATTGTATAGTTACATCCTTGATGAACTATTTGTGTTCCATTAAGGAATTGGTGCCAGGAACAGTATTACTCCGATTTTCATCGAGTTTTACTTTCCTCCCACTTACCACTGCATATAGATATTTCTCTCAGGAAAATTGCATGGTGAGCAACAATTACATTGTTCTCTTGTGAGTTGTATAAATACTATACTTTGGTTTCCCTATGATAACCTACAATTTGGCACTTATCCGATTTGGGTTTTAGTTTGGTATCATCCAAACATATGCCTAGCATTCCCAAATCTTCAGGAATGAGAAACCCGGTTTCTTTCCTGTTCATATCTAATATGAAGTCTGTCAAACAGACTTTTATGGAACCTTATTCAAAATAAGTTCTGCACTGTTAATGTGTATCCGTTGAAGGAAATGGTAGCTCAGAGCTACTCATGATTAACCTTATCATGTCCAACAAAATTTGGTTTCTCCGTTCAGACACACCGTCAAACTGACGTGTTCCGGGAGGAGTCCTCATTGAAATAATTCTATACTCTTTCAAGTATTTGAGAAACTTATTGCTTAAGTATTTTCATCATAGTCAAACTGTGACGATATAATACTTTAGCCGATCTGTTTGTCTACTTCGTGTCGAAACTGTAAAAGTTTCAGATTTGTGTTTCAAAAGAAACACATAACCATAACGTGATGCCACATCTGTAAAGGTCATGAAATATTCATATCCACCTATGGCCTAGCTAGATATGGGCCCACTTACGTCACTATGAACGAGGGCTAACAGATCGATGGCATTTTCACTTTTACCAAGTAAATAGTGTTTTAGGCACTTTGCCTAAAAACTAGATTCGTAGACATTATTTGAATATAATTAAATTTGTCCTAGTACCCACTCTTCGAAAGTGTGGATATACGAGTCTTGTTTAATTGTGTCCCACACAACAATGCCACATTAAGTCTCAACTGATTAAATCAGTTTGAGCTATTTGTTTGTCATGTTTACGTTTGAGATTTATTTATATTCAAAATATAAACTGTTATTCACATCTAATGTGTTTATCTCAATATCATCTTTATAAAATAAAACACTTTAGTGTTCTGAATATAAGGTATACCCACAAGGGTTAAACCCTGATATAGAGATAATGTTTTTAGTCAAACTAGTTACATTATAACAGTTTCCTAATTTAAGTACACACCCGAAGGGTAGTTCCTAAACTTAGGTATCTATGGTTAAAATAGCGACTTTCGTCCCGTTTTTCAATTCGCAGATTAATCTCAACTGAAGTCAGTATCCTGTTTTTCAGCAGATTCTGCACATCAATACATATTTATGTACCACATCCAGTATCTAAAATCCAATTTTAATACTAGCAGTGAACATATTTTATGACAAACATATTTGAAGTCGGAGCCTTGCCTGTCTTCAATTCCTTCATGTCTGCCTTGTCCATACGGCAGTCATGCTTCCGTGTCTCCGTTTGCCACATTTTAGGTAGACATTTTGGGATATGTTCTTTATCTTCCCAGAAGATTATAATGATTTTACATTTGCCCTTTTTCACACTCCAGAAGCCATCGGCCTAGCCTTGGCCTTCTGGGATGTTGAAGTAAGGTGCGCATTGCGCTTCTTGTCTTATTGCAAACTTTGACTTTGTCTCCTTGAGAATAACCATGAACTCTCCAAGAGTTTACTATTGCAATTTTTAACTTCTAAGATCTAATAATAGATCTATGAAGATCCTTCAATTTCATTATCATACTATAAGGATCTAATCCTTAGTTCTGATTAAGAAATTAAGGATTCTATTTGGCAAGCTTAATGGATTAAGCACTAAAGTTATCATCACATGAATCTTCCAAAGATTATGTTCTACTATTTGCTTAACTCCGGGCTTAGGTCTAAGATGTTATTTTATCAAATAAAGTAACTTCTTAGTTTTCAGGACTATCTTGATTCATTATTCCCAATTTGAAAATTAAAGTCGTTTAAATACATTTTCACCCAAGATTATGTTTTAAACATTAATCTTTCAATTTTATCTTGATTCTAATAGTCCAACTATTTAATCAACGATTTTAGGTACTATTTATTATAATGATTACTATAGTCCAACTATATAATCAACTATAATTTAATAGGTTAAATTCAATTATATTGATTACTATAATACAATTATAAAATCAACTATAATTCAATTTATTAATTCAAATATATTGATTACTATAATCAAATTATATAATCAACTATAAATGAAATAGTTTGAATACAGTCCAACTGTTTTAAAACAACAATTAAATATTAGTCCAACTAATATATTAATATATTTTGACGAATGATTTGAATGAGCGCGTATGGCAAATAACTAAACGAATATTGCAAATTTAATATTTGCCTCCCACTATTTTTCGGCGAGCCTCTAACCCTCTGTGGAGTACTCGGGAAACCTTGTTTCCTAGTGGGCTAGGATCCCGTTAAATAACATACAATCTTGACTTTGGCCAACAAATTGTATGATAATTAACTAGGTAGATCTCTAAGATCAATTGGATCACATCCAATTCCTAGATCCAGTAGGTGGACATCCAAGTCCGAAACATATATCTTATATATGCCAATATATCCAATATATTGCCTAACCTTTTTCCTCTGAATCAACTAAGCCTTGGCTTTGGCACAACAAACTTAGTGATCCCAGTTAAGCGGAACCCATTGACCATGGAAAGCTTCGTAATCAATGTCGATGGACAAGAAGTGATATTGACTTTGGCCAACAAATCACAACTTGGACAAGACACCAATATGGAACAAAGCTTTCATGATTCAAACACATCCTCGACGGACAAAGGTCTTGACTTTGGCCAACAAACCAATGTCAGTCTTGGATCTTGCGTAAGAATCACTTAATGGAAGGAAAAACGCTTAATATGATGTTGAGGGTTTTTTGCGTGCAATTGGCAACCAATTAATTATCTTTGTTAAGGTCTCATCATCATACACCCTTAAACATGCATTCTAAACACATAATAAGGCGCGTAAATAAATAAAATAATAATGATATGCGGATGGATACTTAAACATTGTTCCTAGAACAAATCTCTCCATTTCCTCTCTCCCGCTAGCACAAGTATTAATTATACCCGATTACATAACACTTCTAAAGAAACCTCATTTACATTGAGGGAATAGGTGAGAAGAGAAATACAAAGAGTAAGGAGGTAATAGGTTGGACTCGCAGGTCCAATTAATAAATTCTAAATTTATTACAACAATTTCCAAAATTGCCCCACTCATCTAATATCCATCTGATATACATTATTCATACATCGCAACCATGTATTCACATAAGCATGTTATCAATCAATCTAATCCAATTAATTAATCTGAATATTAATGACCATCCAATGTTCAAACAACGATTTGATTTTTCTCGAGTCCGACTCGTTTTGCGAATAAGTACTCAAAGTACGAATTCTTGAATTAAATTAAACTACAACATTAAATCCAATTTAATATGTATTTAATACTAATTCACTATTTGATTCCAAATTAAATATTACACTTTATTAACGAACCTTTACGACTTACATTCCAAATCTAATCGTTACGGGTCTCAAAGCCCAATTAACATCCAATGTCAATTTAATTTAAAGTCCAATGGGCTTTTAATTAATTTCTAAGGCATGGACTTTTGGTCAATATGGGTCAAACCCAAATACCAAAGCCCATTTAAGGAATCACCCTTATTTGCCAATAAACCAATTTAGGCCCATTAGGCCCAATTAAATATTAAAGGTCCATTAGTTATAATTGGACTTTATGGATATGGTTTTGGGCCCAATTGGATCCAACATATTTGCCTAAACCGATCTTGGTACAACCAAGCCCAATTAGCCCAATTACAACTTTACAAGCCCAATTTCCAAAATAGGCCCAATTAATTAAATTACCAAAATTCCAAATTTTATAACTCAATTAACCAAAGTGTATTGTCATAATTAATTACCCAAATTAACATTTCCAAAACACAAATTTGTACAATTAATTATGTTCAACATGATCAAAACATGTCCAACACATTTTAATCAAAAATCAAACCCATTTCATGCTTCAATACTCACGGCAATTTGGGGTTATTTATGTCCGATTCGGTTTCAATCCAATTAAATCCACAATCAATATTAAATCAATATTTCCCAAATGATTTTAACTCATCCAATGATCAAAATCAAAAATACCATGACTTAGGGCACTTGTTCATATTCGGCCAAGCCAATATTTTTGGGCAAAAATTGATCCAATCAAATTTCATGAAATTGATCCAATCAAACTTCAATTAAACAACATTCAAGCATACTCAATCAAAGAATTTTATCAAATCATGCCCAAGTTTCATGCTCAATCTCGCTCTGATACCATTGTTGGGTTTCTACGGTCTAACCGGGATCGATTTAAGCAAGAAACATACATGTGAATACAATAAGGAAGTTGTGGAATACTTACATTGAGCGGTTGAGCGATGCGTTGAACACAAAAATCCAAGATTTTCTCCTCCAAGGCTCTCGACAGTGGGCAGTATTTGTGTCCTCCAAATTTCGACCATGGATGATCTCAAGCTCCAAGCTTTGTGATGTGATTCCATGCTCACGGATGCGGTTCCCTATCACCTTCGCAAGACTCCGTAAGTGTGCTAGCACTTAGGAATTTTTACCACAAAAATTCCTTAGCTTCTCCTTCATTTTCACGGTAAAACCAGAATTTGAGGAAGAAGAAATGGCCCTTGGCCGAGTGAGGAGAGAAGAGAATGAGAGAAGAAGATGGATTTGGTTTTGTGTATATAATACACTTATTTGAATTTCCAAAAAAACAAATAAAGATATACCAAATTTGCTTTCAAAAAGTCAAGCCAATTAAAGCCACAACCACTCCAATCAATCAATCAAGTGACAAGTTGTCAAATCACTCAAAGTGACTAGACATCACATCAATCGATTGAGTAGTGATTTGACACTTGATGTGACTTGTGGGCCGCACTTGAATTCGAAATGCGAGTGTGCCCACAAACACTCTCGGGCTTGGGTTCGCTAATTCCAAATTAACGAATTTTCCGTTGCGACGTAATTAAATAATTATGCCTAGCAAAATCACTATTCACGTCGCTAACGAATTAATTCTAAATTAACTCGTTCGCTCGAATTAAAATCTAATTTTAATTCCTTGTCGAAATCCAATTTCGTATAATATATCGAATATATTATTTTATCGACTAATTCCAAATTAATCGTTTTCTCTCTTTAAATAATATTTTATCCCAGATAAAATATCTCCGCAATTAATCCCAGATTAATTTTCTCTCTCATCATTAATTAATCCCAGATTAATAAAGTGCGAGTCATACGTCATCGGTGAATCTTCGGGAAGTGACCCATGAGATCCCCGGATATGTTGGCAGTAAATCCGGTCATCGGACTATCCGAACACGTAAGTATCTAGTACTACGTTTTTAACGATTTACAAGACAAGGTTGGCTTCTAGCAAAGCGCAATGCCTACCTAATTCTCCAGAAATATCCTTACATGAATATGTGATCTATATCAGGCGTAGTATACGTAGTATTACGTATTTCGATCCAGTATCGAATGTCACGTGCAAGGCCTAGGGCTGGAATTGTGTCTGCCCCGTACGAAGCACATATCGGATCTCTAGTAACTAGTCTCTATAATCGGATAATCATGACCTAGTCATATTATCCCGATAGCTGCAGCATATAAGAGAACCAGTTCCGTATCCTACATGATCATCATCTCCACTATGACTGGAGTGATACTTCCATCTCGACATCACACCCAATACACTATGATTCTCAATATACCCAGAAGAGGCGTACACATAACCTATTAAAGCCCTGGACGACCAAAAACCAAAGTATATTGATTGTCGCAAGTATTAGCGGTGCAAGTCTCGGGTTAAGACCAAATACACCTACCCTGATTCGGACTTCCATAGAAACACAGTCATACTACCAATGGAATTCTGAGGGGTCTATCCAGAGCGAAGCTGTTCCCGTACCATCGGTAAACACAACCTCCTATTACACTTGCATGAGTATCCAATACCCAAATATATGAGAACTATGTTGTTATGCTCCCACAACGCGCACAAGTGTAATACTAGTCTTTTACGCATTATCGATGTCCAATCTCGATAATACTCTGACTAGGGATATTTAATGATTAAACCTTTATGGATTGATATTGTCTCATATCATCTCAATCTGGAACTAATCATATGGACCTTCTATCATTTATATATCTTGGTAATCAAATTATAAATGATAAAAGGGAAATTTCCTTTGTCACATAGTTAATTTGTACAACAACACCATGATCTGTACAAATAGTGACGCTATGGGTCATAACTGTCCAACAAGATGATGATCACGTAGGGATACAGAACTGGTACTCTAATTGGTTGCAACCATCGCGATAATATGACAAGGTCATGATTATCCGATTAAAGAGACTAGTTGTTTGTAATCCGATATATGCTTCGTACGGGGCAGACACTATTCCAGCCCAAGGCCTTGCATGTGACATCTGATACTCGATCTTATTACGCAATACTATGTATACTACGCCTGACAAAGATTATATATTCCACTAAGAATATTTCTGGAGAATTGGGTAGGCACGGTGCTTTGCTAGAAGCCAACCATGTCTCGTTAATCGGTAAAAATGTAGTACGAGGTACGTACGTGTTCGGATAGTCCGACGACCGGATTTACTGCCAACATATCTGGGGATCTCATGGGTCACTTCTCGAAGATTCACCGATGACGTATGACTCGCACTTTATTAATCTAGGATAAAATTCTATTTGAAGAGAGAGAACGATTAATTTGGAATTAATCGATAAAATAATATATTCGATATATTAAACGAAATTAGATTTCGACGCGAAATTAAAATTGGATTTTAATTCGGGCAAACGAATTAATTTAGAATTAATTCGCAAGCGACGTGAATAGTAATTTTACTTGGCATAATTATTTAATTAAATTTGATTTAATTACATCTCTTTTCTTAAGCTCTATAATTTGCCTTCAATTATTCATAACAATTGCAAATAATTGATTAGCAAATTGTGTCAAACACGTGACTTCTAAAAATCACTAAATCCAAGAAATGTCATTATAAGATAAACAAATACCTAATGGAGTTTTCTTACTGCCAGTCAAGTATCTCGAGACATGAACTAATTCACGTCAATTCTTACTGCATAATAAAATATTCTCTCTAAATAATTATATCCTAAAACAGATATCTATTTACATTACTTATCGTGACTTAGTAACTAAGTCATTAACCATCTTAATTTTCAAGAAAACCGTAACAACAGTTCCCGATGGTTTTGACTAATCTAACAATATCCAAGTCTATTAACTTTCTAGAACCTATTCTAGAAATATGCAACCATAAGTGAAGTGAGATAACATATTCAAATCATATGCATGTAGTGGATTAGAAGTTTAATTCTATTAACAATATAGAATAAAGGAAAACAAAAGCAGCAATTTTCATAATATTACGCACTGCCTTAGTTATTGATTTTTAACCCAGTAGTGTCTCCCACTACTTTACGTAATATCGTAATCCCCAACGGAAAATGAGAATTGAATAATTAAATCAAATTCTATAGTGAGAAGTGGACCCCATGAATATATTTCGACTCACAGCTTTGGCACGATCTCGCCTACGTATATTCATTAGGTAGACAACTCATTGTCAATCACACTCACTGTGACTCCTGATTTTGGTCCTGATCGTTTCTCATTCTGACAGCTTTGGCACGTTCACAAGGAGTCGTATCAAGGCTTCACTTGCCAATGACAAACTCAAGCTACCGATGTAGTCTTGACAGCTTTGGCACGTTCAGGATTTCCACTTTCACTTGAATTTGTCTAGTATAAAATATACATCCGGCATCGATAAAATTCTATCAACTACACCCTCACTGCTTTGGTACTTTCTCGGATGTAGCCATAGGAAGATACCCATAAACCGTATTGACAAGACGGATTAAGAAACATGCATCCAATACATATCACTCTACTACCTTATTTAAGCGGGGATATTCCTCAAGAAAACATTGCTCTACATCAAATGCAGAATTTAATCTAGATCAATTTCTAAACAGTTCAATTCTACCTTAGAAAACATAACTTAACTTAACCATTAAATTCCCGTTACGTTTCCCGTTAGCGTAGAACTAAAAGTCAAGAAACATCTAAATTACATGCAGGTGCAAACAACAAAATTAGATTATATATCATATATCAAGCATGAAAAAAGTAATGGATGAAGGATCAGACCTTCTCTGATACCATTTTGTTGGGGTTTTTTGTTCGGGCGCAGTGAAAGCTTGCGGTTCGAGTGAAATCGTAATTTTAAAACTTTTAAAATTACCAAATAAATTATTCAATATCCAATCTGAATAATTCATTCATATTTCACTGAAACATATTTATTTGATATCAAATAATGACATAAATAGTTAAGAAACATTGCGAAACTTTTACGAAAACGTTTTTCCGTAAAATGGCATAAAACGCGTTTTTGACCGAACCGACCACCCAATGCATATGAGGGCTGCACAAGTCAGCCCCAACAGTACTAGGGCAGTTCATGGGCTGCCCAAATAGTGACCAATTCACTGTTTGGGCAGCTGTCACCCGGTTGGCTCAAAAATCATCCGGAAACACAGTTTTTCACCATTTTCGCATATTTCAACTCCAAAACAGTTTCCGGCAATTATTCCGATACCCAAAACACATCCAATACATTTATATGACATTATTTTCATCACCATAAACCTATTTTTCTAGATCTGATCTAGAAACCAAAAATATCAATATCTTATGCTTTAATCCAATTTTATTAACATTAATCACAACACCAATCCAAGCCACCACCAATGAAGCACCCAAGAACAATTCTAGGCATTAAAAGAGTGGTTATAACACTCTAGAATGGAAACATATCATCAAATGATCAAATTGAATCAATATTACAATAATATCATTCAATTCTACTTCACACATGCACCAAGCCTTCAATTCCATCTTCCAAATCAAAAAAACTCAAATTCTAAAGAAAAGAAGAAACCCTAGAATCTCTCTAGATCCTCAAGAACAAGAAACATGCTTTCTAAGCTTAGGGATATTGAGGATTACCTTTAATTCTCTTAATTTCCTTAAGCTATTTCTTGATTTTCTTCACTTTTCCTTCTTGAATCATCAAGCAAATTTGGAAAGGTTTTTGAAGATGAAATTCGGCCAAGGTAAGCCAAGAAGAAGAAAAGGAAAAATTTCTCTTTTAAAATTACAATGACCGACTTTGGAGGGGTTGTTTCGTCAATTTCCAAATTTAATTCAATTAAATAAAATCAAGTTTTATGTTAGCAAATCAAATTTGCACACCTTAAGCTTAATTAAAATATGCCACATGTAACCAATAATAATTAAACATTTTTCATAAAAATTATGAAAAAGAATATCATTTAATTATTCAAATATTTAAGATTTAAATATCTAAATAATTAATTAATTTAATTATTATTATATATGTATTTTTATTTACATTAAATAACAAATACATATATTAATGGCATGTGTCAAAGTCTCATTTGATAATTAATTAATATGTATCACACATGAATTATTAATTGACCAAAATTCCCTAAAGCATGTGTTTTCGTTTAACCATTTAAACCATTCGAATTAACTCATTTAATCCGGGGAAGTATTATGAATAATCTGTATTATTCATAAGGTGTTGCCCAAGTGCTCAATTAGTACACTTGATATTGTGGGACTCTCTAAGTTTAGGTTTATCCGTCACGAAATCCAATTTCGTGTCCATAATTCACCCACTCATGAATTATGACGACCATGTATAATCTCGCTAAACTATGCAAGTCAAGATCATTGCATACGTATAATCCCTCTGTCACAGGCTATCCATATTATACCTGGGATATAGATAAGAATGTCAAATCCTTATGGTATAAATTAGTCGACTTTCAAATTTACGATCTTTAAATAACACTCGAAACTCACTTCCGAAGTTATACCACGGCCATGGATTTACTAGATCGCAATCACGTGTAGGATACCTATGTCCTGTACACAGGACTGACAGATTCTATCTTGATACGCATTAGATATCATGAGCATCAGTCCAAATCCAACGAACAGGTGGAGGTCTGATCTAAGTAGATCGGTGACGTGACTGCCATCAAAGTGTGGAGGATAACTTATATATCCACTGTGGTATCTCAAGTCGAAGAACCGTTATTCACGCTCAACTCGAGAAGATTCCTATTGACATTGGTGTACCATCTATTAGGAAATCTTTAGTGAGTCGTTCAGTGTTATCAAATAAATACCTACATATCTATACGAGTCTCCCGAGACTCATGGTTCATTGGGATAAACCATCGGACCAAGTCATGATATACGAGATGTACTGGTCTTAGTGGATTTTACTAACCGACCTGTGTTAGTAAATCTTGACCAAGAACTTTATTTAAGGATATACTACTTATAGTGACGCTTCCCAATGTAAATTAAAAATTACGTTGTAACTGCGCACTACATTGTAAATCCTAGGGTCTTTGTCTAATATACATGTATCACTAAATCAGATTTTAGTTTCAATCTAATCATAATTAGATATCTAATCGTAATTAGTTCGAATATGCATATAAAATACAAGATAGGCTACCATTAAATAAGTAATATTATGGAAAAAAAAAAAAGAATTGTTTGTATTCATGAATCAAACATAAATACGATCCGGATTGGCACTCCGAGCACCAACTCTAACAGAAAGCTTTCCTCATTTTATATGTAGATGACATCATTATCATTGTAAATGATATAGGACTGATGCAAAGTGTGAAAGCCTACCTTTGCAAGAACTTCTCAATGAAAGATATGGATGAAACTTCTTATATGCTAGGTATAAGGCTCCACCGAGATAGAGTTAGGAAGCTTATAGGGTTTTCGCTAACGACGTACATAGATAAGATGTCAGAAATGTACATTTTTACCAACTGCAAGGCAGCAAATGTACATTTCCGATACGGCATACATTTTTCGAAGAAAATGACACCTCAGATTGAGGAAGAAAAAGTTAGGATGTCTAACTCGCCATATGATTCTTGTATTAGAAGCATAATGTATGTTATCCTATGTACAAGACCTGACATCAGTTTCATCGTCAGTGTGACTATCCGATATCAATCTGATCCAGGTAATGATCATTGGACAACCGTGAAACATATCCCAAAATATCTTAAGGGTACCGGGGATAAGTTTCTGATATATGGAGAAGATGTGCTACAAGTTAAGGGTTATACAGACTCCAACTTCCAGGGAGATCTAGATGATAGAAAATCTACATCATGATACATATTTACCCTTAACGGTGGTGCGGTTTGTTGGCGATGTTCAAAGCAAGGCTCAATAATTGATTCCACCAGTGAGGCGGAATTTATAGCGGCTTCATAAGCTGCTAAAGAAGCTGTTTGGATTAGAAATTTCATCACAGAACTTGGCGTTGTGCCTAATATTATGGATTCAATCTCATTGTACTATGATAATAGCAGAACCATTGCGTAGGCTAAGGAGCCGAGGGCGCATTCCAAGTCTAAGCATGTGGAAAGGAAATTACCATGTAATTAGAGAAATTATTGAATGAAAAGAAATAGTGGTCTTAAAAGTTCAAGGACTAGACAATATAACAGATCTTCTTATAAAGGCCTTACCTCCTAAGTTATTCGATAAACATGTAGAGGAGATGGGACTGCGATACCTTCCAAAGTGGCACTAAGTAAGTAGAAGTTTTTTGGAGGTTGTGTTTGGAGCGTCAATCTGAATAATATATTGTACTTTTTATTATTTATTAATAAAATAACTACATTTTCATTTCATACCTTATTATTGGTATTGTCATTATGCATATTAGATCGATGTATAAATATGCTAAGAATGACATTGACCTTAGAATAGTCATGTAGTAATACTAGACAATGGGCAACAGTGGGATAAGTATTACTATTGTAAACTATTCTTAAAGTAAATATTTCTAATCGTTGGTTTTGGAATACGGTCGAATTACTATAACTTAGAAGACTAACACATGTCGTATATTGGAATTGGAGTTCCAATGGTTTAACCCGATGTACTATGAGTTTTGGAAACTCGTATAGACGTATGGGTATTGGTTGGACTGAATACTGAATGACTCACAAGTGATTCCTGGAAGTACACACCATCGTCAATAGGAATTTCCTCGAGTCGAGTAGCATATGTAATCCTTGGACTATAGGATAACATTGATTTTGTGTAAGATCCTCCACACTTTGATGCCATGTATGTCAGAAATCTTTCATGGTATGACCTCTAGATGTTCGTTAGGTGTGGACCGATGCACTCGTTAATCAAGTGCAAATCAAGATAGGATCTGTCGGCCCGTATGTGTACCATAAGGGGTTTAGGCATCCGTGTGAGTAATTCACGATTCTTAGGACTTTGGCCAAAGCCGATCACCTAGGGTGGATCGCATTAGTTGTAAATAATCATGGACATATCGATATGAGATGTGCACTTCGAAAACTTGACGGTATATTCTATATTTCCTAAGCACAACTCGGATAGCCTACAACGGAGGGATTAGATATCATGAGCATCAGTCCAAATCCAACGAACAGGCGGAGGTCTGATCTAAGTAGATCGGTGACGTGACTGCCATCAAAGTGTGGAGGATAACTTATATATCCACTGTGGTATCTCAAGTCGAAGAACCGCTATGCACGCTCAACTCGAGAAGATTCCTATTGACGTTGGTGTACCATCTATTAGGAAATCTTTAGTGAGTCGTTCATTGTTTATCAAATAAATACCTACATATCTATATGAGTCTCCCGAGACTCATGGTTCATTGGGATAAACCATCGGACCAAGTCATGATATACGAGATGTACTGGTCTTAGTGGATTTTACTAACCGACCTGTGTTAGTAAATCTTGACCAAGAACTTTATTTAAGAATATACTACTTATAGTGACGCTTCCCAATGTAAATTAAAAATTACATTGTAACTGCGTACTACATTGTAAATCCTAGGGTCTTTGTCTAATATACATGTATCACTAAATCAGATTTTAGTTTCAATCTAATCATAATTAGATATATAATCGTAATTAGTTCGAATATATATATAAAATACAAGAGGTGCTACCATTAAATAAGTAATATTATAGAAAAAAAATTGTTCGTATTTATGAATCGAACAAAAATACGATCCGGATTGGCACTCCGAGCACCAACTCTAACAGATAGCTTTCCTTATTTTTATGAAGATGACATCCTTATCATTGGAAAGGATATAGGATTGATGCAAAGTGTGAAAGCCTACCTTTGCAAGAACTTCTCAATGAAAGATAAGGATGAAACTTCTTATATACTAGGTATAAGGCTCTACCGAGATAGAGTTAGGAAGCTTATAGGGTTGTCGCAATCGACGTACATAGATAAGATGTCAGAAATGTACATTTTTACCAACTGCAAGACAGAAAATGTACATTTCCGATACGGCATACATCTTTCGAAGAAAATGACACCTCAGATTGAGGAAGAAAAAGTTAGGATGTCTAACTCGCCATATGATTCTTGTATTAGAAGCATAATGTATGTTATCCTATGTACAAGACCTGACATCAGTTTCATCGTCAGTGTGACTAGCTGATATCAATCTGATCCAGGTAATGATCATTGGACAACCGTGAAACATATCCCAAAATATCTTAAGGGTACCGGGGATAAGTTTCTGATATATTGAGAAGATGTGCTACAAGTTAAGGGTTATACAGACTCCAACTTCCAAGGAGATCTAGATGATAGAAAATCTACATCATGATACATATTTACCCTTAACGGTGGTGCTGTTAGTTGGCGATGTTCAAAGCAAGGCTCAACAACTAATTCCACCACTGAGGCGGAATTTATAGCGGCTTAAGAAGCTGCTAAAGAAGCTGTTTGGATTAGAAATTTCATCACAGAACTTGGCATTGTGCCTAGTATTATGGATTCAATCTCATTTTACTGTAATAATAGCGGAGCCATTGCGTAGGCTAACGAGCCGAGGGCGCATTCCAAGTCTAAGCATGTGGAAAGGAAATACCGTGTAATTAGAGAAATTATTGAACGAAAAGAAACAGTGGTCTTAAAAGTTCAAGGACTAGACAACATAGCACATCCGCTTATAAAGGCATTACCTCCTAAGTTATTCGATAAACATGTGGATGAGATGGGACTGTGATACCTTCCAAAGTGGCACTAAGCAAGTAGAAGTTTTTTGGAGTTGGTACTTGGAGCGTCAATCCGAATAATATATTGTATATTTTGTTATTTATTAATAAAATAACTACATTTTTATTTCATACCTTATTAATGGTATTGTCATTATGCATATTAGATTGATGTATAAATATGCTAAGAATGACATCGACCTTAGAATAGTCATGTAGTAATACTAGACATTGGGCAACAGTGGGATAAGTATTACTATTGTAAATTATTTTTAAAGTAAATATTTCTAATCGTTGGTTTTGGAATACGGTCGAATTACTATACCTTAGAAGACTAGCACATGTCGTATATTGGAATTTGAGTTCCAATGGTTTAACCCGATGTACTATGAGTTTTGGAAACTCATATAGACGTGTGTGTATTGGTTGGACCGAATACTGAATGACTCACACGTGATTTCTGGAAGTACACACCATCGTCAATAGGAATCTCCTCAAGTTGAGTAGCATATGTAATCCTTGGACTATAGGATAATATTGATTTTGTGTAAGATCTTTCACAGTTTGATGCCATTTATGTCAAAAACCTTTCATGGTATGACCTCTAGATGTTTGTTGGGTGTGGACCGATGCACTCGTTAATCAAGTGCAAATCAAGATAGGATCTGTCGGCCCGTATGTGTACCATAAGGGGTTTAGGCATCTGTGTGAGTAATTCACGATTCTTAGGACTTTGGCCAAAGCCGATCACCTAGGGTGGATCGCATCAGTTGTAAATAATCATGGACATGTCGACATAAGATGTGCACTTCGAAAACTTGATGGTATATTCTATGTTTCCTAAGCACAACTCGGATAGCCTACGATGGGGGGATTGATAAACATATGTGATGACCTCGACTTGTATTGTTCATAAAGGTTGTTCGTGTTCTTTGCGAATTCGGAGGTGGCCAAATTACATACATATTAGCTAGGCTTATATGACGAACATGTCTAAACTTATAGAGTCCCAATATGAAGTATGCTTGTTGAAAACTTGGGTAGCCGATTAATTTTGATAAAAGATAATATTCGATATTTTAATTATCAAGTAAGATAATCAAGTGTTATTGGATAACATTGATTATTTACTTTGACCTAATTGGATTAATTCAATAATTACACAAGGGCTTAATTGTAAATTCATAAATATCTCTACCATTTGAGGATATTTTGGTAATTCCAAATACGTAATTATAGGTTTTTTTTTTGCTTGATTTAATTGGATTAAATCAAAATGGAATACATGTAACTAATCCATTAATTACGCTTTTTCTTGATTTAATTTGATTAAATTTAAGTGGTAGACAAATGTGATTAGTCACACCTAACTATACATATTTGGACAAATTAGATTAAGCCCACAAAAAAGTTGATTACAACTTTTATTAATTAAAAATTGTCTAAGTTTTGCTCTAAATAGCAAGCTTGAGGAAAGTTTTAATTAAGCTAGAGAAAACTAAATACAAGCAATTCTTGGAGAAATTAGCCTAAGTTAGAGAAGTGTTTAGAAAAGCTTTGTGAGATCTCTACAACATTTCATCTAGGAAAAAATCAAGATTGGATCTTAGAGTGAAGCTTGCTAGCATTGGAATCAAGATTGGATCTTGGAGTAAAGCTTGCAAACCTTGGAAGTTCATTAGTGAGTTTTTATTAGTGAGACATATAATGATGAATTATATATTGGATGTATGATTACATAACTTAGAGTTGAAATAAGGCTAATGAATTGTGTTAGGATACTTTGGAAGTATAAACACAATATGCTTGTTAATTAGGTCAAAGATGTCATGTTGGACATGGAACATTTAATGAGATTTTGAAACTCTAGATTAAAGCTTAGAGTTATGGCTACCATTCTAGAATGACTTGACCACCTTTGGGTGAACTAGAATTTTTAATGAGACATTTCATAGTGGGATTCTAAATTGATTTTTGTTTTTATTCAAACAAATTCATATAAGTATTTAGTATACATGTACACTAGTTATATAACATTCATTGATGGGAGCGTCGCGACACTGACCCTCCAGCGTCGCGACACTTAGCATCGGACCTAGGAGCGTCGCGACTCCCACTCTTCTACGTCGCAACGCTGAGACGTTCAACTCTTGCACTTTGGAGCTTCTCGACTCCCAAGACTCCGCGTCGTGACTCCGAGAGCTGAAAAATACTAAAATTTTATTTTCTCTGATCCGGAGTATTCGGACTCCGATTTAATCCCCATTTTTTTTCCTACCGACTCGTATTGGAATGTAATTTTCATTAAAATATTTTAAAATATATATATCCCTAAAATCCTTGGGTAAAACCATAGGGGTTCCACAACTGGCCCCAATAGATACCTGGTTTAAAATTGAAACGTGATATCATCTGGGGGAAAACAATGCAAGATAGTGATCATAAAATAATGGGATTCATGAAATGTCTGAGTGTCTTAAGATAATTAAGATCGTTGTGCTGAGACTCGTTTTCTACCTGATCAACTAGATTGTCATCTAAGGCATGTGGGATTTCATTTTGGTTCTCGGCCATTTTGACTGACGATGATTGTGATTGAGAGTCTCTATTTAATCTTGTTGGATAATTATGACCTATAGCATCACTATTTTATAAAGAACATGGTGTTCTTGTACAAAATTGACTATGTGACAAAGGAAATTGCTCTTTTATCATTTGTAATTGGATTACCTAGATATATAAATGATAAAAGTCCATATGATTAGTACCAGATTAATAAGATATGAGACAGTATTAATCCACGTAAGGTTTAATCATTAAATATCCCTATTTTTATCGAGACTGGACATCGATAATGCGGAATAGGCTAGTTTTACACTTATGCGCGTTATGGAAGCTTAACGGCATAGTTCTCATATATTTGGGTGTTGGATAATCATGCAAGTGTGATAGGAGGTTCTGTTTGCCGATGGTACGGGAACAGCTTTGCTCTAGATAGACCCCTCGAATCCCATTGGTAGTATGACTATGTGTCTATGAGAATCTGAATCAGAGTAGGTGTATATGGTCTTAACCTGAGACTTGCATCGCTAATACTTGCGACAATCAGTATACTTTGGTTTTGGTCGTCCAGGGCTTTAACAGGTTCTGTGTACGCCTCTTCTAGGTATAGTGAGAATCGTAGTGTATTGGGTGCGATGTCAAGATGGAAGTATCACTTCAGTCATATAGAGATGATGATCACGCATGGATACAGAACTAGTACTATATAGTGCTATAGCCATCGGGAAAGTATTACTAGGTCATGACTTTCCGATCATAAAAAGACTAGTTGCTAGTGATCCGATATATGTTTCGTACGGGGCAGACACAACTCCAGCCCCAGACCTAGCATGTGATATCTGATACTAGATCGTAATACGCAATACTATGTATACTACGCCTAATATAGATTATATATTCCTTAAAAGAATATTTCTGGAGAATTGGGTAGGCACGGTGCTTTGTTAGAAGCCAACCATGTCTTGTAAATCGATAAGAACGTGGTACCGGGTACGCACGTATTCGGATAGTCCGATGACCGTATTTACTGCCAACATATCCAGGGATCTCTTGGGTCGCCTCCCAAATATTCACCGATGACATTTGACTCGAATAGAATTAATCTGGGATTAATTAAGATAGAGAGAAAATTAATCTGTGATTAATTTTCGGCAAGAATTTATCTGGGATAAAATTCGAATAGAAGAGAGAGAACGATTAATTTGGAATTAATCGATTAAATAATATATTAGATATATTAATTGAAATTAGATTTCAAAGTGGAATTAAAATTGGATTTTAATTCGGGCAAACGAATTAATTTAGAATTAATTCGCAAGCGACTTTCGTAATAATTTTGCTAGGCATTATTATTTATTTAAATTAGATTTAATTACGTCGCAACGGAAAATTCGTTTATTTGGAATTAAACGAACACGGGCCCGAGCGAAGTTGCGTGTTGAGTTAGCCAACTTAAATTTGGAATTTAAAAGTGGTGGGACCCACTTCACTTACATCAACTTGTTGGACATGCGATGGAAGTGGTTGGGCTTATTTTATGGATTTGAATTGTTGAAAGTAAGGCTTGCTTTACTTATTAAACACTCAAACCAATTTCAACACTCAACCTTAATATTTAAACCAAGTCAGCTTTGGAAGTAAGACATGGGTTACTATTCACAGCATCTCCTTCTTCTCCAAAAGCTCAAAAATCGTGAGCTTTATTGTCTCTCCATGGATTTTTGTTTCAAAAATGCAAGTAAGCTAGCACTTAAAGGAGTCAAACAAGGTTATAGGGAGACTCACCCATGAGTTTGGAACACTAAAAGAAGGTTTGGAGTTTCCATCTTCAAAGAAAAGTTTTCAAATTCATCCAAACCAAAGTGAGTACTTCCGCAACTTTCTTTGTTTTATTCACACAAAAATCACCCTAGAGATCCTTGGCATGTTCTAGGAACACTAACAATGGTATTAGAGCGAGATCTAAGCATGATTTGAGTTTAGGGTTTATAAACTTTAATTTGGGTATTTTTTGCTTGGAGCATGAAAATGCAAAATTGATTGTTGGGTTATGTTTAGATGATGTTGAATTGGATTTCTATATCATTGGATTTGTGATAAATTGATTAGATCAAAAATCCCCAAAAATCCATGCATGGCCGAATTGAACCCTAGGAATGCTCATGGTAATTTTTTGAAAATTAGACAATTGGATGTGTTGTTGGGATGAAATGTATGATATATGTTGATTTAATTGGATTGAAATCAAATTGCATGACAAATTCCTTGCCAATTCTGTGAGCCTAGCATGTTGGAATGGATTGATTGTGCTTTAATTTGTGTTGGACATAAATTGAAATCATTAAGTTTGATTAATTAAATTAATTGGTATTTTGGAAATATTAGATTAGTTGATTAATTATATTAATTACACTTGAAATGGATTAATATGTAATTTGGAATGATATATTAATCTAATTTGTTGTATTTGGGCTAATGGGCTTGGTTGGGCCAAATTTTGGTCTTGGAAAATATTTGGGCCTAAACAATTTCCATAAAGTACAAAAATATGACATTGGGCCTTTAATAATTTAATTGGGCCTAATGGGCCTAAATTTATTTTATGGCATAGGGTGATTCCTAACTTGGGCCGTGGCATTTTGGGTTTGATCCATAATGGCCAAAGCCCATGCCTAAAGAATCAATTGAAAGCCCATTGGACTTTCATTGAATAGTATTGGATGCTAATTGGGCCTTTGAGATCCAATTGGATTGGATTTGGAATCCAAGTCCTTAGACACTATTAAAAGTGTAATTATTTAATTTGGAATTAAATATGAATTAGTATTGGATATAATTTAAATTCGATTTAAAATTGTAGTTCGATATAATTCAAGAATACGTACTTTGAGTATTTATTCTTAAACGAGTTGGACTCGCGCAAATCAAATCGTTGTTTGAACATTGGATGGTAATTAATTAAATATTAATTAATTGGATTAGATTGATTGACAGCATGCTTTGTGTGAATACTTGGATGTATTTGTATGAATAATGTATATCAGATGGATATTAGATGGGTGGGGGTAATTTTGGAAATTGTTGTAAGGATGGTACTTATTTATTAAATTGGACCTGCGTGTCCAGCATTTCACCTCTATTCTCTTTGTATTTCTCTTCTCACCAATTCCCCTCAATGTAAATGAGGTTTCTTTTAGTGTTATGTAATTGGGTAAAAGTAAGAATAGTGCAAGCGGGAGAGAGGAAATGGAGAGATTTGTTCTATGAATAATTTGTTATATATCCATCTGCATATCATTATTAAATTTTATCGCGTCTTATTATGTTTTTAGAATTCATGTTTAAGGTTGTATGATGAGACCTAATCAAAGATAATAAATTGGTTGCCAATTTACGCGAAAAAAAAACCCTCATTCAATATTAAGCGTTTTTCCTTCCATTGAGTGGTTCTCTCTCAAGATCCAAGATTGGCATTGATTTGTTGGCCAAAGTCAATACCTTTATCCATCGCGGATCTGTTTGAACCGCGTAAGCTTTGTTCCATATCGTATGTATTGGGCGGTTTGACTTGTTGGCCAAAGTCAAGGTCACTTCTAGTTCATCGACTTCGATTACGAAGATTTTCCACTGTCAATGGGTCACGCTTAACTGGAATCATTAAGTTTGTTGAGCCAAAGCCAAGGCTTAGTTGATTCAGAGGAAACAGGTTAGGAAATATATATTGGATATATGTTTCTGACTTGGAGGTCTACCTACTGGATCTAGAAATCGGATGAGATCCAATTGATCTTAGAGATCTACCTAGTTAAGTTTCATACAGCTTGTTGGCCAAAGTCAAGGTTATGTGTTATTTAACGGGATCCTAGCCCACTAGGAAACTAGGTTTCCCGAGTACTCCACAGAGGGTTAGAGGCTCACCGAAAATTAGTGGGAGGTTACTATTAAATTTGCAATATTCGTTTAATACTTGCCAATACGAGCTTATTTTACTTTTCGTCATTAAATTAATATTCAATTGTTGTTTTAATTGAACAGTTGGACTGTATTCAAGCTACTTCATTTGTAGTTGGTTATATAGTTAGACTATAGTAATCAATACATTTGAATTTAACCAATCATTTATAGTTGGTTATATAGTCAGACTATAGTAATCATTACATTTGATTGAACCCGAAATCGTTGATTGGATAGTTGGACTATAGCAATCAAGATGGCCTGAAAGATTAGCGTCAAATGACATAATCCTGGGTTAAAATGTCTTTAACGGCTTTAATTTTCCAGATTGGGAAAAGAATATCAGGATAGTCCTGGGAGCTGAGAAGTTACTCTATTTGATAGAGAAACCTCTCGGGCCTGAGTCCGGAGTTGAGCAAATAGTAGAGCATGAGCTTTGGAAGACTCATCGTGATGATAACTTTAGTGCTCAATCTGTTATGCTTGCTGCAATGACTCTTTAATTTCGTCGTCAAAACTAAGGATTAGATCTGTGTACCATGATAAGGAAATTAAAGGATCTTCATATATCTAACCTTAGATCTTAGAAGTACGAATTGAAAAAGAAGCTCTTTCCCTCGCGCATGTCAGAGGGTACATCTGTCGAGCACTAGGTGTCACAGATGATTGCTGACATCGAACAGCTAGGTTAGCTGAGGCAGCAAAATAAGCATTTTGGATCTATAAATTCCTAATTGGATTAGGAGTAGTTCTGTTAGCAGCTGAGCTGGGCTACAACACAGGCTAAGAAATCGCGGTCTCATCAATGATCCAAGTATGTACTTCAACTGTTTCATCTGATTTGTTAGATCATACATCGTGGCGATGTGATGATCGAATAAATCGCATCAAATGATAACCTTGTAAATCCGCTGACGAAAGCTATTTCTCAGCGAAAGTTTGAGCGACCCATACATAGTTCAGGTGTTGGACACTTGAGTGATTGGCTATAGGCCAAGTGGGAGAATGTTGGATAATTATAACCCATAGCATCACTATTTTGTAAAGAACATGGTGTTCTTGTACAAAATTGACTATGTGACAAAGGAAATTGCTCTTTTATCATTTGTAATTGGATTACCTGGATATATAAATGATAAAATTCCATATGATTAGTACCAGATTAATAAGATATGAGACAGTATTAATCCACGTATGGTTTAATCATTAAATATCCCTAGTCGTAGTATTATCGAGACTGGACATCGATAATGCGGAATAGGCTAATATTACACTTGTGCGCGTTATGGAAGCTTAACGGCATAGTTCTCATATATTTGGGTATTGGATACTCATGCAAGTGTGATAGGAGGTTCTGTTTGCCGATGGTAATGGAACAGCTTTGCTATGGATAGACCCCTCGGAATCTCATTGGTAGTATGACTATGTGTCTATGGGAATCCGGATCAGGGTAGGTGTATATGGTCTTAACCTGAGACTTGCATCGCTAATACTTGCGACAATCAGTATACTTTGCTTTTGGTCGTCCGGGGCTTTAACAGGTTCTGTGTACGCCTCTTCTAGGTATAGTGAGAATCGTAGTGTATTGGGTGCAATGTCAAGATGGAAGTATCACTTCAGTCATATAGAGATGATGATCACGCATGGATACATAACTAGTACTATATAGTGCTATAGCCATCGGGAAAGTATTACTAGGTCATGACTTTCCGATCATAAAAAGACTAGTTGCTAGTGATCCGATATATGTTTCGTACGGGGTAGACACAACTCCAGCCCCAGACCTAGCATGTGATATCTGATACTAGATCGTAATACGCAATACTATGTATACTACGCCTAATATAGATTATATATTCCTTAAAAGAATATTTCTGGAGAATTGGGTAGGCACGGTGCTTTGTTAGAAGCCAACCATGTCTTGTAAATCGATAAGAACGTGGTACCGGGTACGCACGTATTCGGATAGTCCGATGACCGTATTTACTGCCAACATATCCAGGGATCTCTTGGGTCGCCTCCCAAATATTCACCGATGACATTTGACTCGAATAGAATTAATCTGGGATTAATTAAGATAGAGAGAAAATTAATCTGTGATTAATTTTCGGCAAGAATTTATCTGGGATAAAATTCGGATAGAAGAGAGAGAACGATTAATTTGGAATTAATCGATTAAATAATATATTAGATATATTAATTGAAATTATATTTCAAAGTGGAATTAAAATTGGATTTTAATTCGGGCAAACGAATTAATTTAGAATTAATTCGCAAGCGACTTTCGTAATAATTTTGCTAGGCATTATTATTTATTTAAATTAGATTTAATTACGTCGCAACGGAAAATTCGTTTATTTGGAATTAAACGAACACGGGCCCGAGCGAAGTTGCGTGTTGAGTTAGCCAACTTAAATTTGGAATTTAAAAGTGGTGGGACCCACTTCACTTACATCAACTTGTTGGACATGTGATGGAAGTGGTTGGGCTTATTTTATGGATTTGAATTGTTGAAAGTAAGGCTTGTTTTACTTATTAAACACTCAAACCAATTTCAACACTCAACCTTAATATTTAAACCAAGTCAACTTTGGAAGTAAGACATGGGTTACTATTCACAGCATCTCCTTCTTCTCCAAAAGCTCAAAAACCGTGAGTTTTATTGTCTCTCCATGGATTTATGTTGTAAAAATTCAAGTAAGCTAGCACTTAAGGGAGTCAAACAAGGTGATAGAGAGACTCACCCATGAGTTTGGAACACTAAAAGAGGGCTTGGAGCTTCCATCTACAAGAAAAGTTTTGAAACTTCTCATCCAAATCAATGTAAGTATTCCGCAACTTTCTTGATTAATTCACATAATAATCACGCTTAGAGATCCCGTGGTATGTCTAGAACACTAACAAATCTACCGTTAGATGATAAAAACTAATGTCTCATGCAACCTAAATGCAGAATATATGCTAAAATTTAAATATGCAATTGCAATACTTAAAAATATAAAAATAATAAACAGATGAAAGAAAAAAAAATAAATTAAATGACAAAAGAGAAAAAAAAATGTAATGATTAGATCTTAAAAACGTCATCTGATTCTTGTCAATTCAGATCTCAATTGAATTTCTCGTTCGGCCGTCTCAATTTCTCGAATTAGGTTCTCAAAAAAATTATTGAAGAATATCTAGATCGGGATGGTTCAAGAAATTCTTTGACAAAATACAAGCTCCATTTTAATTGAGATTTTCCGTCTCTTGTAACTTTGAAGAATTAAGTACAAGGTTTGTCTATATGTGTAATTAGGATCAATCAGGACATCTTGGATCTACAAAAATGAAAGGGAAAAAAAGTGAGATGCAGAAAATACAAAAAAAAAAAAAAAATACAAAAAAAAAATACAAGGATGTTAAATTATTATTCTATCAACTAAATTATATTCTCCGGTAATGATGCAAAAAACTTGACACAATCACAAAGTGGTTATTTACTCTTCCGACCGAACCGACCGACCAATGCATATGGGGACTGCCCAGGTCAGCCCCCAAAAACATTTGGACAGTTCGTGGGCTGCCCGAACAGTGCCCAGTTCACTGTTTTGGCAACCGTTACCCGGTAATGCCGTTTTTCACCGTTTTCGTGTATTTTCACTCCGAAAAAATGAAAACAAAATTTGCAACTCAAACCCCTCAATTTCTTCAAATTGCCGAGAGGGTCCCAACTTTTCCATTAATTGCGATTTAGCCCCAAATCTTCAAAACATGTCAAGATCAAATCCAATTAATCCCAAATTTGATATACATAATATATACATCAGAATATGCAATATATATGAAAAGCCCCAAAATTGGATTAGGTTAAGAACCCTAATTTCTCAAATTACTCCAATTGTTCAATTTACACTAAATTGATAAAATTCAACACTTTAATCAATCCAATACCACACCAATCAAGTATCACCATCATGAAATAACTCAAGAACAATTCTCGGTCATTTATGAATAGCTAAGCAACTCTAGAATGGCAACTTTAATCTTTAATTAATCAATTAAGCATAATTATTCCTAATTAGCTCATTAATTAATTGCACATGCTAATCACATCAAACAAGATTCAAAAACATATAATTACAAACCCAAATAGTAGAGACATCATCTTAGCAACACAAATTGAAGCGAAGATTAATTGAAACAATTTTCATGTAGAAGAAAGTGTGAAAAACTTACAAAATCTCTAAGTTTTTGCCTTTGTTTTTCTTTCTTTCTTGAACTTTGCTCTCAACTCACTTTGTAAAATATTATGAAACTTGTCTAAGTGTAAAAATTGAAACAAAACAATTTTGTTAAAGCAATTACACTTTGGCGAAATTCTCAAGGAAAAATAAAATAACAATTATTTAATTTTTGTTTGATTTTAATTGGAACAAGTTTTGCTTTAATAAAGTTAACAATTATCTTTAATAAAGCAAACCAAAAAAGTGTTCCAATAATATCAAGCCATATAAAAGCAAATGTATTTCTCGTATTCATGGAAAAATGCATAATATTATGGAAAAATATATTGCTCGTATTCATGAATCGGACATAAATACGATCCTGATTGGCGCTTAGAGCACCAACCCTAACAATTTCTCCCACTTGCTCTAATGTCATTCCATGGTATCATATACACATCCCAATATGTATCACATACTCACCTAATGCTCAAGAGGTAAGTAACAACAAGTAAGCCTGCTATGACAAATTGAGTTTGTCCAACAAACACAATCATTTTCCTTAGCAAGCATCATTCATATTTTTGTAGAAACTAAGTTCTATATCAATACGACTCATATGCCATATCAATATTGTGCTTCAGCTACTAAGTTGTCTAAGTATTTACGGATCAAATCCAAAATACTATGTTGATGAGTGGTAATTATATCATTATTTCCCACTCATTTAACCTAATATTTTGTATAGTTTCTCGGGTTTTATGAACGTTTTGATGCTTTTTTGTTTATTTTATAGATAAAAATAATATTGGGACTTAATGGAATCAACGCGGGGCGAAAACGATGAAATTCGGAGGAAAAAAAGAACAAAAGCGAAAATTTACTGTACGCGTCACGAAGTGCGGTCCTAAATTCCAATTTTGCGCAAGTTTAGTATTTTGGCCATAACTTTTTCATCCGATATCCGATTGAGCTAATTCAAGTTGCAGATTAAAGAAGACTCAAAGATCTAGAACTTGGAACGTTTAAATATTTTCGAATTCCGAAGATTTCAAGACCGAAATTAATGAAAAATCCAATGTATTTTGTGTAATTACTAAAGTCATTACCAAAAAAATAAAAAAAAATGGAAAATGACAATTTATAATTGTCAAACTTCAACAAAACATGCTTGCATGTTTGGTGGAGTGTTTTTTGGAGTGTCTTGTGGCATGTTTGGTGGAGTGTTTGGTGGAGGATTTTGTGGAGTGTTTGGTGGAGTATTTGGTGGAGCAATTGGTGGAGAAATTGGTGGAAGCCTTAGATTTTCCTATAAATACCAAGCCATTTCATTTGTAATTATGATGCTTTCCTTAGGTTTTTGTAAGGAATTTAAGGATTGCATCTTGTTTGTATTTATTTTCAGTATTTAATTTATGCATTTTTATTTTCAGTAATAGTAGTAGTTTATTTTCTTTTATGTTTTGTAGCTAATTTTCCGCTGGGGGAAGGATGAAGCTTTTAGTATTTTAGTTTAGATTAATCTCCCATAATTATAATATGGAAATTATAATTTAACATAAAAAGTAATTTAACATAAAAAGTTATACCGTCTTAATGGCTGGTTTTATTTATTTGACATAATGTGACATCGCCTATATGGCCGGTCTTTATGTGACAGATGATTACCACCTATATGGCTGGTTTATGGACAAATAATGATACCACATTTGTGTTCGGTCGGACTTAATTAAAATCTGACTTAATGAGGATACCGCCTATATGGCTGGTTGGTGATATCATTGATAAGTTCTATATTATAGTAAGGGAGATTTCTAAATTAGAATTAGTAAAGGTGGATCCTCTAACCCCCAGCATTTTATTTTTATTCTAGGGAAGTGATAAAACACAATATTCACATGCTTAATAATTGATTTAATTATATATTGGGTAATTCTTTAGTTTGTTTATTGAATCTTAAGCTTAATGCTTCTTGTTGCCTGATCACCAATAAGATTGATGTGGTAAACTTAAAATGAACTTGGAAAATGGATTTTAGGTTTCAGCCTTAGATTCAATAGCTCACGATCTTCCTTGAGGATAGATAACCCTTTAATAGATTTCCTTACAGGATAGGAATATACCTTTCGGGCGTGGGTAGCCATAATTGGAACTTGAACTTAATGAATTCAGGTAACTTGGTTAACATAGGGATATGATTAATTGGGTTACTTAGGGTATTTGCAACTGACCATCGACATAGGCTTTTGCATATCTTCGTGTTCCAGGTTAGCAAACTGAATGATTACACATATATAAGAAAATTAATTCATCATTAGAATAATATTGTGTGGAATCACAACCCTAGATATTTGTGTCTTTTGTTTACTTTACCTTTTTATTTTCTTTTGTGTCTTTATTTATTTATTTAGCAAATCCACATTCAACCAACCAAAAGCAATCAATCCCTTCTCCCTTTAATTAGATACTTGTAAATAAATAGTATCAATAATTAATAACAACAGTAGAAATTAAGTCCTCTTGGGATCGATATTTTTATACTACTTGAATGATACGTGCGCTTGCGTTATACGTGTGTGATTACGCCGATCAAGTTTTTGGCGCCGTTGCCGGGGACTTATTTTTCTTTAGTTATTAATTTTGAAGTTATCTAATTTACTTGTATCTAATTTTCTTTTTATCTGTAATTTTTATTTCCTTCTTTTATTTTTCAGGTGGTTGACATGGATCTTTATTGGGAGATAGAAAGATTATATGCTTTACTAGAAGAAGATACACCCCAAATCAAGGAGCAACAGTCCGGTTTTCTGAGGCCTGTTGTCCAGCCCAACAACTATCACTTGATGCCAGAACCAAGCAATACTACATTTGCTCATCAGAACGCAATGGGGAGATGTGAGATATGTGATGGTAACCACCCGAGCGATCAATGCATATACCTTTCAGGGTGGCAGAATTATCGGAATCATTCAAGGTACGAAGAACCAGCATATAACAAAACCATATTTTCCATCTTATCCACCATCCACCTACGATTTTCATCAAAAACCAGAACCATCAGAAGAAGATCAGATGATTCACATGCTCAAAGATTGGTTCAAGGAACCGGAAGCTCAAATTGATGCATTATTTCAGAGTCAAGCAGAATCTATACAGAGAATGACAGATCAGATCAGACAATCAACAGAAAACCAGAGCTACATACCTCAAGGAGCATCTTCAGATGACACTGATGAAGCCTTCAAGTACCAAGTATTTCATGATGACACTTTAGCAGAGGAAGAGGCTGAGTAGTATCAGGAATCTGAGGTATCAGTTCAGGAACCCGAACCAGCAAAGTCTCGATTTGATTTTTATTATTCAGATTCTGACGAGGATGAAGAAGCTGAGCTGTTTGTACCAACTACACCAACAAATGAGGATGAAATTATGTATCCTCATAATAAAGATCTTGGAGCGTCTATTGCACAAATTTTTGAAGAAGATCTACATGAGCCAGTCTTATCAGAGGATGAAGACCTCATATCTGACATCTCTTTACATCTTTAGGTTGACACTTATGAAGCATGTATTTCACAGATGACAGATGAAGAATTGAATACAGAAATCCTAAAATATATCTGTGAAGAAAAGGTGGAGCAAGAAGCAGAGCAAATGGAGTAGCAAATGTCTGGCCTTAATGAAGATCTCGGACATTTAGGAGAAACATCACTATTTTGGGGAGTACTGATCAAAGACATCACCCAGAAGCTTGACAGAATGGAACTCTCATTCAAAGTCAAGCACCATACGAGGCCTCCTGATTTTCTTTCTTTCGTTCCAAGAACCAATGGAGCGACAAAGTTTAAGAAGTTGGCACAAGCACTGAATGGGACAAAATTCTTTTTGCTACCTTACCGTTGGAAGAGACCCTTCAAAAGCAACGCACATGGGAATGTCTTTAATCGGACATCCAAAACGACGCTGAAACCTCCTTTACAGATGGATTTCAGTCACGTCTGGCTGAAGACGAAATATTTAGTGCTAGTAGGGAGGCAACCCATGCAATTTATTATAATTTTTATTTTCATATTTTGTGTATACATGTTGTAGAGTTTTTAATATTGTGTGATATTTTTGTAGGGAAAATCACAAACGGAGCATTTTAAGACAGAAGGAATGGTGTTTGGAAATCACAAAGAAGAGAGCTAATTCATTTGTGATGGCTGAGTAAAGAATGAATTCTTAAGACGCATCCTTATGAATTTATACTAAGCTAGTGGCGTATTGCGTACACAATTCCGTTGCCTTAATAATTGCTTTGATTTGCTTTTCTGTTTTTATTTCCTTAATTTTCATCGACAAGATCTAAACTTTTTTACTTTTCACGATTTATTTTAACGTTCATCTAATAATTGTAATTTGGCATGTACTAATGCTACTATTACTCACCCATTTTCAGGTTCTATAAATTCAGCTCTACATTTCTCTCTTCGACACATCCGGATATATATCCAAATAAGAGAGAGAAAATGGAAGCAACTTCACAGCAGCGAGTCAAGCGAATTTGTGTTTTCTGTGGATCTAATTCTGGTAATAAACCAGAGTTCATTGAGGCTGCAAAGGAATTGGGGTGAGTCATAGCAGAAAGAAATATGCACCTAGTATATGGCGGTGGAAATCTTGGATTGATGGGAAGCATTTAAAAAGCCGTTCAGTAGGGTGGCGGTCACATTTTGGGAATCATTCCAAAAACTTTGGCGGACGAACACATAATCGGAAAAACAAATGGAGATGAACGCATTATCTCGGGGATGTCTGAACAACTTATTGAAATGGTCAATACTGCTGATGCGTTTATTACTTTACCAGGTGGGCTCGGAATGTTTGAAGAAATATTCACAGTGGCATCATGGGCGCACTTGAACATTCATCGGAAGCCCATTGGATTACTCAACATTGATCATTTTTTCGATTTTCTGTTTGTATTTCTTGCAGAAGCCAAAAGATATGAGTTCGTCACAAAATCCGTACAAGTTATTTTCCTGACTGCAACAAAGGCCGAGGAATTAATTGACCAAATCTTAGCATTTGAACCAAAAGTTGACCCCATTCTTTCCAAGTTGAACTGGTCAGATAGCGATCGTGGTAAGAAGCGTAAATTGGACATAGATCTTAATCGGTAAATTTTTTCGTAGAATTTCAGTTAACCAGGTATGATCTTCTAAACTCTTCTTCTACTGTTTAAGACATTGGGGGCAATGTCTCATTTAGGTTTGGGGGAGGGAATAGTTGATTAGTATCTTGTTTATTTTGTGTTATTTTTATTAGATTTTTTGTCCAAAATTTTTTCAAAAAATCCAAACAAAATTGAAAATTTTTACAAAAAATCAAAAAAAAATATTTTGTATTTTTATTTTTAACTTGATTAATCAAGTGAAATTGGTGAGATGGTTGTGTAATGAGTTTCCACTCTTAATAGGTATCTCAAACTCATTTTCAAAACAAGTTAATTTTTGTTTATTTCATTTTGAATAATTTAATTTGTGAATTCTCCATAAAACTGACTAAAATGGATCTTCATATGCTCAGTTGACAGGTATTATCAACATGCATGGTAACATACGGACATGAGCTGTAATTGAAAAGTTTGTAATATTCAGTGCACTAGTTTAATTGGAGGAAGGATCTATAAATGGCAATGGAGTAAAAAAAAAGAGAAAAAAAAAAAACGTATGAGATCCGAGTTATTAAGTCCATAGGGGTGTTTTAACACCTAGTACCCTAAAACCAACTGGTTTGGGAGTCACTGGCCCAAAGCTTGTTACATGGATCGAAGATGTTGCCAAATATATATATATATAATATATATATATATATATATATATATATATATATATATATATATTATATATATATATATATATATATATATATATATATATATATCTGAAGTCTGAGTAATTAAGTCTGTAGGGGTGTCTTAACACCTAGTGCCCTAAAGCCAACTGGTTTGAGAGTCACTGACCCAAAGCTCGCTACATAGATGGAAGATATTGTATATAAATAAAAAAAATCAAAAATCAAAGAAAAAAATCAGAAAAATCAGAAAAAATTATTCCATTGCTACAAAAATGTGGGAATTCTGATAAAACTTTAGGACAAAAATATTACTCTCTTCTCAACTGCACTTGTGACTATTGTGGGCAAAATGACTTAATTAATATTTTGTTGGCTGTGTATATGAAGAATGGGAAAAATAATCAGAGAATTTACTTATTCGATAATTTAGAAAGAAAGAAAACAACTACTAACTTGGAGTAGAAGTTTCACATGTTTAGTCACTAACTTTTTTATTCTCTTGTCTTTTTGCTTTTGCGTGCATTAGTTTTACTATCTTTTTACTTTTATCAAACGTTTGTGGGCATCGTTGCTATAAGCCCTCACGAGACTACAACTCGTCCACTAGGGACACCTAGGGGTTCAAAGGCTTGTTGCATACGCTAAATGCAATCGTAATCCCTACGAAAGTGGCTTAGCTTAAATTTATTTTAAAGATGTTTATGTTATTTTATTTTGTTTTTTGCTCGGGGACTAGCAAAATGTTAGGTTTGGTCGTGTGATAAGTGGTAATTATATCACTATTTCCCACTCATTTAACCTAATATTTTGTATAGTTTCTCGGTTTTTATGAACGTTTTGATGCTTTTTTGTTTATTTTACAGATAAAAAGAATATTGGGACTTAATGGAATTAACTCAGGGCTAAAACGATGAAATTCGGAGGAAAAAAATATCAAAAACGAAAATTTACTGTACGCGTCACGAAGTGCGGTCATAAATTCCAATTTTGCGCAAGTTTTGTATTTTGGCCATAACTTTTTCATCTGATACCCGATTGAGCTGATTCAGGTTGCAGATTAAAGAAAACCCAAAGATCTACAACTTTGAAAGTTTAAATATTTTTTAATTCCGAATATTTCAAGACCGAAATTAATGAATAATCCAATGTATTTTATGTAATTACTAAAGTCATTATCAAAAAAATAAAAAAATGGAAAATGACAATTTATAATTGTCAAACTTCCACAAAACATGCTTGCATGTTTGGTGGAGTGTTTTTTGGAGTGTCTTGTGGCATGTTTGGTGGATTGTTTGGTGGAGGATTTTGTGGAGTGTTTGGTGGAGTGTTTTGTGGAGCAATTGGTGGAGAAATTTGTGGAAGCCTTAGATTTTCCTATAAGTATCAAGCCATTTCATTTGTAATTATGATGCTTTCCTTAGGTTTTTGTAAGGAATTTAAGGATTGCATCTTATTTGTATTTATTTTCAGTATTTAATTTATGCATTTTTATTTTCAGTAATTGTAGTAATTTATTTTCTTTTATTTTCTTTTATGTTTTGTAGCTAATTTTCCGTTGGGGGAAGGTTGAAGCTTTTATTATTTTAGTTTAGATTAATCTCCCTTAATTATAATATGGAAATTATAATTTAACACAAAAAGTAATTTAACATAAAAAGTTATACTGTCTTCATATCTGGTTTTATTTATTTGACATAATGTGACACCGCCTATATGGCCAGTCTTTATGTGACAGATGATTACCGCCTATATTATAGTAAGGGAGATTTCTAAATTAGAATTAGCAAAGGTGGATCCCCTAACCCCCAACATTTTATTTTTATTCTAGGGAAGTGATAAAACATAATATTCACATGCTTAATAATTGATTTAATTATATATTGGGTAATTCTTTAGTTTGTTTATTGAATCTTAAGCTTAATGATTCATGTTGCCTGATCACCAATAAGATTGATGTGGTAAACTTAAAATGAACTTGGAAATTGGATTTTAGGTTTCAGCCTTAGATTCAATAGCTCATGATCTTCCTTGGGGATAGATAACCCTTTAATAGATTTCCTTACAGGATATGAATATACCTTTCGGGCGTGGGTAGCCATAATTGGAACTTGAACTTAATGAATTCAGGTAACTTGGTTAACATAGGGATATGATTAATTGGGTTACTTAGGGTATTTGCAACTGACCATCGAAATAGGCTTTTGCATATCTTCGTGTTCCAGGTTAGCAAACTAAATGATTACACATATATAAGAAAATCAATTCATCATTAGAATAATATTGTGTGGAATCACAACCCTAGATATTTGTGTCTTTTATTTACTTTTCCTTTTTATTTTCTTTTGTGTCTTTATTTATTTATTTAGCAAATCCACATTCAACCAACAAAAAATAATCAATCCATTCTCCCTTTAATTAGATACCTGTAAATAAATAGTATCAATAATTAATAAAAACAGTAGAAATTAAGTCCTCGTGGGATCGATATTTTTATACTACTTGAATGATACGTGCGCTTGCGTTATACGTGTGTGATTACGTCGGTCAAGTTTTTGGCGCCGTTGTCGGGGACTTATTTTTCTTGAGTTATTAATTTTGAAGCTATCTAATTTACTTGTATCTAATTTTCTTTTTATCTGTAATTTTTATTTCCTTCTTTTATTTTTCAGGTGGTTGACATGGATCTTTATTGGGAGATAGAAAGATTATGTGCTTTACTATAAAAAGATACACCCCAAATCAGGGAGCAACAGTCCGGTTTTCTGAGGCCTGTTGTCCAGCCCAACAACTATCACTGGATGTCAGAACCAAGCAATATTACATTTGCTCATCAGAATGCAATGGGGAGATGTGAGATATGCGATGGTAACCACCCGACCGATCAATACATATACCTTTCAGGGTTGCAGAATTATCGGAATCATTCAAGGTACGAAGAACCAGCATATTTCACAGAACCATATTTTCCATCTTATCCACCTTCCACCTACGATCTTCATCAAGAACCAGAACCATCAGAAAAAGATCAGATGATTCACATGCTCAAAGATTGGTTCAAGGAACGGGAAGCTCAAATTGATGCATAATTTCATAGTCAAGCAGAATCCATATAGAGAATGACAGATCAGATCAGACAATTAACAGAAAAACAGAGCTACATACCTCAATGAGCATCTTTAGATGACACTAATGAAGCCTTCGAGTACCAAGAATTTCATGATGACACTTTAGCAGAGGAGGAGGCTAAGTAGTATCAGGAATCTGAGGTATCAGTTCAGGAACCCAAACCAGCAAAGTCTCGATTTGATTTTTATTATTCAGATTCTGACGAGGATGAAGAAGCTGAGCTGTTTGTACCAACTACACCAACAAATGAGGATGAAATTATGTATCCTCAAAATGAAGATCTTGGAGCGTCCATTGCATAAATTTTTGAAAAAGATCTACCTGAGCCAGTCATATTAGAGGATGAAGACCTCAAATCTGACATCTCCTTACATCTTCAGGTTGACACTTATGAAGCATGTATTTCACAGATGACAGATGAAGAATTGAATGCAAAAATCCTAAAATATATCTATGAAGAAAAGGTGGAGCAAGAAGTAGAGCAAATGGAGGAGCAAATGTCTGACCTTATAGAAGATCTCGGACATTCAGGAGAAACATCATTGTTTTGGGGAGTACTGATCAAAGACATCACCCAGAAGCTTGAAAGAATAGAACTCCCATTCAAAGTCAAGCACCATACGAGGCCTCCTGATTTTCTTTCTTTCATTTCAGGAACCACTGGAGCGACAAAGTTTAAGAAATGTGGCACAAGCACTGGATGGGACAAAATTCTTTTTGTTACCTTACCGTTGGAAGAGACCTTTCAAAAGCAACGCACATATGAATGTCTTTAATCGGACATCCAAAACGACGCTGAAACCTCCTTGACATATGGATTTCAGTCACGTCTGGCTGAAGACGGAAAATTTAGCCCTAGCAGGGAGGCAACCCATGCAATTTATTATAAATTTTGTTTCCATATTTTGTGTATACATGTTGTAGAGTTTTTAATATTTTGTGATATTTTTGTAGGGAAAAGCACAAATGGAGCATTTTTAAGACAGAAGAAATGGTGTTTGGCAATCACAAAGAATAGAGCTAATTCATTTGTGATGGCTGAGTAAAGAATGAGTTCTTAAGACGCATCCTTATGAATTTATACTAAGCTAGTGGCGTATTGCGTACACAATTTCGTTGCCTTTATAATTGCTTTGATTTGCTTTTCTGTTTTTATTTCCTTTATTTTCGCCGACAAGATCTAAACTTTTTGACTTTTCACGATTTATTTTAACGTTCATCTAATAATTGTAATTTGGCAGGTACTAGTGCTACTATTACTCACCCATTTTCAGGTTCTATAAATTCAGCTCTACATTTCTCTCTTCGACACATCCGGATATACATCCAAATAATAGAGAGAAAATGGAAGCAACTTCACAGCAGCGAGTCAAGCGAATTTGTGTTTTCCGTGGATCCAATTCTGGTAATAAACCAGAGTTCATTGAGGCTGCAAAGGAATTGGGGCGAGTCATAACAGAAAGAAATATGCACCTAGTATATGGCGGTGGCAATCTTAGATTGATGGGAAGCATTTCAAAAGCCATTCAGGAGGGTGGCAGTCACGTTTTGGGAATCATTCCAAAAAATTTGGCGGACGAACACATAATCGGAAAAACAACTGGAGATGAACGCATTGTCTCGGGGATGTCTGAACAACTCCTTGAAATGGTCAATACTGCTGATGCGTTTATTGCTTTACCAAGTGGGCTAGGAAAGTTTGAAGAAATATTCACAGTGGCATCATGGGCGCACTTGAAAATTTATCGGAAGCCCATTGGATTACTCAACATTGATCATTTTTTCGATTTTCTGTTTGTATTTCTTATAGAAGCCAAAAGATATGAGTTCGTCACAAAATCAGTACAAGATATTTTCCTGACTACAACAAATGCCGAGGAATTAATTGACCAAATCTTAGCCTTTGAACCAAAAGTTGACCCCATTCTTTCCAAGTTGAACTGGTCAGATAGCGATCGTGGTAAGAAGCGTAAATTGGACATATATCTTAATTTTTTATTTTTTCGTAGAATTTCAGTTAACCAGGTATGATTTTCTAAACTCTTCTTCTAATGTTTAAGACATTGGGGGCAATGTCTCATTTAGGTTTGGGGCAGGGAACAGTTGATTAGTATCTTGTTTATTTTCTGTTATTTTTATTAGATTTTTAGTCCAAAATTTTTTCAAAAAATCCAAAAAAAAATTGAAATATTTTACAAAAAATCAAAAAAATATTTTGTGTTTTGGTTTTTAACTTGATTAATCAGGTGAAATTTGTGAGAGATAGCTGTGTAAGGAGTTTCCACTCTTGATACGTATCTCGAACCCATTTTCGAAACAAGTTAATTTTTGTTTATTTCCTTTTGAATTAATTAATTTGTGAATTCTCCATAAAATTGACTAAAATGGATATTCATATGCTTAGTTGACATGTATTATCAACATGCATGGTAACATACGGATATGAGCTGTAATTGAAAAGTTTGTAATATTCAGTGCTCTAGGTTAATTGGAGGAAGGATCTATAAATGGCAAAAAAAAAAAAAACATCTGAGATCCGAGTTATTAAGTCCGTAGGGGTGTTTTAACACCTAGTACCCTAAAACCAACTGGTTTGCGAGTCATTGGCCCAAATCTCGTTACTTGAATCGAAGACGTTCCCAAATATATATATATATCTGAAGTCTGAGTAATTAAGTCTGTATGGGTGTCTTAACACATAGTGCCCTAAAGCCAATTAGTTTGAGAGTCACTGACCCAAAGCTCGCTACATAGATGGAAGATATTGTATATAAATAAGAAAAAATCAAAAATCAAAGAAAAAAAATCAAAAAAAATCAGAAAAAATTATTCTATTGCTACAAAAATGTGTGAATTCTGATAAAACTTTATGACAAAAATATTACTCTATTCTCAACTGCACTTGTTACTATTGTGGGCAAAATGACTTGATTAATATTTTGTTGGCTGTGTATATGAAGAATGATAAAAATAATCAGAGAATTTACTTATTCGATAATTTAGAAAGAAATAAAACAATTACTAACTTGGAGTAGAAGTTTCACCTGTTTAGTCACTAACTTCTTTATTCTCTTGTCTTTTTGCTTTTCTGTGCATTAGTTTTACTATCTTTTTACTTTTATCAAACGTTTGTGGGCATCGTTGCTGTAAGCCCTCACGAGACTACAACTCGTCCACAAGGGACACTTAGGGGTTTAAAGGCTTGTTGCATACGCTAAATGCAATCGTGATCCCTATGCAAGTGGCTTAGCTTAATTTTATTTTAAAGATGTTTATGTTATTTTATTTTGTTGTTTTTCTCGAGGACTAGCAAAATGTTAGGTTTTGGGGTGTGATGAGTGGTAATTATATCACTATTTCCCACTCATTTAACCTAATATTTTGTATAGTTTCTCGGGTTTTATGAACGTTTTGATGCTTTTTTGTTTATTTTGCAGATGAAAATAATATTGGGACTTAATGGAATCAACTCGGGGTGAAAACGATGAAATTCGGAGGAAAAAAAATATCAAAAACGAAAATTTATTGTACGCGTCACGAAGTGCAGTCCTAAATTCCAATTTTGCGAAAGTTTGGTATTTTGGCCATAACCTTTTCATCCGATATCCGATTGAGTTGATTCAAGTTGAAACTTAAAGAAGACTCAAGGAGCTACAACTTTTAAAGTTTAAATATTTTGTAATTCCGAATATTTCAAGACCGAAATTAACGAATAAGCCAATATATTTTGTGTAATTACTAAAGTCATTATCAAAAAAATAAAAAAATGGAAAATGACAATTTATAATTGTCAAACTTCCACAAGACATGCTTGCATGTTTGGTGGAGTGTTTTGTGGAGTGTCTTGTGGCATATTTGGTGGAGTGTTTGGTGGAGGATTTTGGGGAATGTTTGGTGCAGTGATTGGTGGAGCAATTGGTGGATAAATTGGTGGAAGCCTTAGATTTTCCTATAAATACCAAGCCATTTCATTTGTAATTATGATGATTTCCTTAGGTTTTTGTAAGGAATTTAAGGATTGCATCTTGATTGTATTTATTTTCAGTATTTAATTTATGCATTTTTATTTTCAGTAATAGTAGTAGTTTATTTTCTTTTATTTTCCTTTATGTTTTGTAGTTAATTTTCTGTTGGGGGACGAGTGAAGCTTTTATTATTTTAGTTTAGATTAATCTCCCTTAATTATAATATGGAAATTATAATTTAACATAAAAAGTAATTTAACATAAAAAGTTATACCGCCTTAATGGCTGGTTTTATTTATTTGACATAATGTGACACTGCATATATGGCCGGTCTTTATGTGACATATGATTACCGCCTATATGGGTGGTTTATGGATAAATAATTAAACCTCCTTTATGGTCCGTCAGACTTAATTAATATATGACTTAATGAGGATACCGCCTATATGGTTGGTTGGTGATATCACTGATAAGTTCTATATTATAATAAGGGAGATTTCTAAATTAGAATTAGTAAAGGTGGATCCCCTAACCCCCAACATTTTATTTTTATTCTAGGGAAGTGATAAAACATAATATTCACATGCTTAATAATTGATTTAATTATATATTGGGTAATTCTTTAGTTTGTTTATTGAATCTTAAGCTTAATGCTTCATGTTGTCTGATCACCAATAAGATTGATATGGTAAACTTAAAATGAACTTGGAAAAGTGATTTTAGGTTTCAGCCTTAGATTCAATAGCTCACGATCTTCCTTGAGGATAGATAACCCTTTAATAGATTTCCTTACAGGATATGAATATACCTTTCGGACGTGGGTAACCATAATTGGAACTTGAACTTAATGAATTCAGGTAACTTGGTTAACATAGGGATATGATTAATTGGGTTACTTAGAGTATTTGCAACTGACCATCGACATAGACTTTTGTATATCTTCGTGTTCCAAGTTAGCAAACTGAATGATTACACATATATAAGAAAATCAATTCATCATTAGAATAATATTGTGTGGAATCACAACCCTAGATATTTGTGTCTTTTGTTTACTTTTCCTTTTTATTTTCTTTTGTGTCTTTATTTATTTATTTAGCAAATCCACATTCAACCAACCAAAAGCAATCAATCCATTTTCCCTTTAATTAGATACCTGTAAATAAATAGTATCAATAATTAATAACAACAGTAGAAATTAAGTCCTCGTGGGATCGATATTTTTATACTACTTGAACGATACGTGTGCTTGCGTTATATGTGTGTGATTACGCCGGTCATATGTAGACAACCGCAAACACAGCACTAATAACAAACTTCTAATATACGAGGTCACTATGCAACTTCATAAGTCAATACTTAATAAGTTACAACTAATTCCAATCATCTGTGACACTCTCACTGCATCATTTCTGACTCTTTATGACGTAGACTGTCTAACGTCATAACTAGACTCAAAACTAATCTGACCCTAATGGTTGCGAACTTTATTCTCCATTAATTAGAAACGCGTTCTTAATATCTCAAATATGATAAAGAACATGTTTCAAGACACATCTTATGGTCTAGAGAATATCAAAATAACTCGTAACAATTACGATTAAATTGATATCTCTAATCGCACTCAATATAGTATTCATTATGCCATCATCTTATGATGCGTAAGATGTTGGGGTTGGTGCTCAGAGCGCCAATTCCCGGTTGTATTTCTGTTAAATACTTCTGTAAAACATTATTATTATGAATAATATATTTGCAGTTTCTATAATATAATCTATCTTTCTATATGGTAAAGACGTAATGACCCTAGAATGATTAGTCATGATACAGTTGCAAAAGCGTCGCAACTGACATTGATGTATCATGACGTTGTCATTCTCAGATAGTTCCTGGTCAAGGTTTACACTACTTGGTCAGTAAAGTAAACCCGTTGAGACCGGTACATGTCGTATACTGGAATATATGATTCCAATGGTTTCTCAATGAACCATTAGTCTTGGAGACTGGTATAGACGTGTAGGTGTTTATAGCGGATAAACACTGAATGACTCACCGAAGATTCTTAATGGATGGTACACCAACGTCAATAAGAATCTTGTCGGGTTGAGTAGCATTTGTGATTCTTAGACTTGAGATGCCATTGTGGGCACATGAGACATCTTCTACACTTTGATGGCAGTCACGTCACCGATCTATTTAGATCAGACCTCCGCCTGTTATTGGGTGTAGATAGATCCTCAGGGTGTCCTATGTGTATCAAGATATGATCCGTCAGTTCTGTGTACCAGAGCATAGGTAGTCCACATGATTAGCAATCAGATAAAACCATGGGCCCGTGGTAAAGTTTAGAAGCTAGTTCTAAACATTCTTTTAGAGATTGCTAATAGAATAGTCGACTGGATAATCCTTATAGAGATTTGACGTTTACATCTATATCTCTGGGATTTATCCGGATACCTGTGACGGAGGAATTATACATTTGCCATGACCTCGACCTGTATGATTCAGCAAGAATATTCGTGATCGTCATAATTTACGGGTGGATAAATTATGGACACAAAATTGGATTTCGTGACGGATATGCCTGAATCTAGAGAGTCTCACTAATGAAATATACTCGTAGAGCACTAGGGCAACATATATAAATAATATTGATTATTTATAAAGTCGTTTAAAGGTTAAACGCAAAATACATGTGAAGGGACCCGATAGTCATTTCCTTAATTTTTATGTATTTGTATTCAATACTTGATTAATTCAAATGCATATTAATTAATTGTCAAAATGAGATTTTTGACTAATATCATAAATGAATATATGTATTTAATATTTAATGTAAATATTATACATATATTTAATATATTTGTATTTAATTAATTAATTGATTATTTAATTGTTAAATGATTAAATTAATTAAAGTATAGATATTTTAAAGTTATGATATTTGTTTTAATGGCTAAGTTGAAATTGTTGACTTGGTTGAATTTATCATTAAATTGTAATGATCATTTAATCAAGTTGCAAGTTGAAATTCAAATGAAATTAAAACAAATTTCTTGTTAATTTCCTTAGGCAATTTTCGGCCAAGGCAAAATGTGAGCAAGTATATATTGTTTTGTTTCATTTAGGGTTTCTCTAACCTTTCACACTTTACCTAAAACTCCATTGAAAGAAGACATAGAAGCTTGAGAGAAAGAAAAGCAAAAACAAGGAAAAAGCTTGGAATTTAGTAAGTATTTCCAACTTGCCATTAGAGAGAAAAATGTTCCTCTTGTTGTGGTCTTCATCTTGTGATGTTCTTATGTTTTTCTATTCTTTATTCTATGTATTTTGGAGAATGGAAGTTTTTGGAAAGGGTTGAGCATGTATAAAGATCATAGAATGTTACTAATGAGTTAATAAGCATTCTATTGATGGTTTAAGAAATTAGTTGCCATTCTAGAGTTATTGACCCACTCTTAGATAACCTATAATTGTTCTATAGTTATTTCATTATGTGAGACTACAAAATGGTGTTTTAGAAACTTGATTTAAGTGTTGGTTTCAAGTTTCTGACCTTGTACCACCTTTTGGCTTTTCATTTATGTTGAGTATTTGGATTTGTATATGATGCATGTAAAATACTCTTCTGTTTGACTGTGGTCGGCACTTATGTGGTCGGACCTCGTCTGGTCGGACCTAATGTGGTCGGCACTTATGTGGTCGGACCTCGTCTGGTCGGACCTAATGTGGTCGGCACTTATGTGGTCGGACCTCGTCTGGTCGGACCTAATGTGGTCGGCACTTATGTGGTCGACCTCGTCTGGTCGGACCTAATGTGGTCGCACTTATGTGGTCGGACCTCATCTGGTCGGACCTAATGTGGTCGGCACTTATGTGTCGGACCTCGTCTGGTCCCATATGGTCGGCACTAATATGGTCGGCACTAATGTGGTCGGACCTAATGTGGCCGGACAAAGGGCCTTTAGTGGTCGGATTATTACTTCATCTAATTAGATCATACACATGAATAATTCAATTTGGGTTTAGGTGAAATCCGAATAGATTATTCATATTAGATATTGAATAATCTACTCGGTATTTTGAAAAAGTTTTGAAATACCGTTTCCGCTGCGTTACCGGATTCACCCCTAATAACCCCTACAAAATGGTATCAGAGCGAGTCTGATTCTAGGCCACCTAATATGATTAGCCTTCATTGAATCAATGTTTAATCATGTTTTCTTGACTTTATGCATGCTTATTAGGATCTAAATTGGTTAGATTTAGGGTGTATGACACTTAGCGAAAAATCCCTAATTGATAAGGTTTGAATGTAATTATGTATTTGATGCATGTTATATGGTCCGTCTTGTCAATACGGTTTATAATACTTCTTTGTGACTACATCCGAGACCGTGCCTCTGCTGTGAGGATGTAGCCGATAAAGATTTATTTATACCGGATGTATATCAGATACTAGGTAAATTCAAGTAAAAGCGGAATTCTGAACGTGCCCTAGCTGTCAGGATTACGTAAGTAACTTGAGTTTATCATTGACGAGTTTAACCTTGGTACGTCTCCTTGTGGGCCTGCCTTCGCAGCGACAACGAGAAACGGCCAGGACCGGGTACTTAGGAGTCATTAGTGAATGATCGACAAATGAGTTGTCTACCTGATGAATATACGTAGGCGAGACCGTGCCTCTGCTGTGAGCCGAAATATATTCACGGGATCCACTTTTCACTATTATTATTTAATTTAATTATTAAATATTTGTATTCTGTTTTGGGATTACAGTATTGCATGATTTAGTGGGAGGGGCATATTAGATTAAAAATCCATGATCTAGTTTATGCTTTTGATATTATATGAAACTGCTTAATTTCTGCTAACCGTTTTTCGTGATCTATATGATATATTGGCGATGGCGGCACAATCCACAAATCAGTTTGCGCGTATGCTTGATGCGAACAAACTAAAAGGCGCTGAGAACTTTGCAGAATGGGAATTGGATTTGAGGATTGTCCTCGATTCCGAGAAGCTGGGTTATGTTCTTGAGGGTCTGTTGCCCCTTGCAGTGGGCGAGGATGCTTCGGAGGAGGAACGCCAAGTTTTTGAAACTTGGAAGGATGATGATTTAAGGGTTAAATCATACATCCTTAGTTCACTGTCTCCAAAACTCAAGCAACAGTACTATGGTATGTTAGATTCCTATAGTATGATGACGCGATTGAGACAATCGTTTGAGAACCAGGAACAAGTTATTGTTCACAAAGTCGCCATGGAACTGTTCCATGCGCGTCTGGATAAGGGGCAGAGTGTCAGCCCACATGTTCTTCAGATGATCGATTTGATCGATCAATTGAGGCAACATAATCTCATCTTGAATGACATTCTCGGTAGGAGTGTCATTCTTGGTTCACTGCCAGCTTCATTTCGCCAGTTCGTGATGTACTTCAACATGCACGGGACTGTCTGTACCTACCAGGAGCTACATAGGATGTTGCTCACGGCAGAATAGGACCTTAAGAAGGGAGTACCGACTCGCCCTCCTAGAACTACTTCTCTTTCGGCTTCTTCCCAAGGATGGTCCAAGGGAAAGAACAAGAAAGGCAAGAAGAAGAAGAAGGCTTTTGGTCCTCAACAACAGGCGAAGATTGCAAAGCCCAAAAGGGCTTCTGAAGACAAATGCCACCACTGCGGCAAAGTTGGGCACTGGAAAAGGAACTGTCCTGATTACATTGCCCAAGTGAGGAGAGACAGAGCTTCTACATCAGGTACTTTTATTTTTCCAGTTATTGATTTATCTTTGGCTTGTGAAGCCGTTACATCCAGCTGGATTTTAGATTCTGCTTGTCCCATTCACATTTGCAATTCGTTGCAGGTGCTGAAGGAAAGTAGGAACTGAAGCCTGGAGAGATGCAGTTGCGGTTCGGGAGTGGAGACTCTTTGGATGCAGTTGCAGTGGGAGTATGCGAGATCTCATTGCCGAATGGGACACTTTTGTTATATGACTGTCATTTTGTACCGGGATGTGTCGCTAATATTATATCACTTTTTGTATTGGATACAGAAGGCTATTGTATTAATATTAAGAATAGTTCTTTGTATTTATATGATAAAAATAATATTCAGATCCTTAGTTGTCCAAACCAGCATGGTCATTATACATTGCAAACTTCAAAAGATATATTAAATACTGGAGTTAATAAACGTAGTTTACCTGTAATTAATAATACTGAACTTTGGCATATGAGACTTGGTCACATTGGCGTTAAACGCCTTACCCAATTGGTTAGGAATGGTTTGATATCAGATCTTACCATTGAGTCCTATCCAACTTGTGAATCCTGTATTCAGGGTAAGATGACCAAAACCCCATTTTCTGGTGTTGGACACCGCGCCATTAACTTACTGGAACTCGTACATTCTGATGTATGTGGTCCACTAAGTCAAACTGCTCACAGTGGTTATTCGTACTTCGTTACCTTTACCGATGATTTGTCACGGTACGGTAATGTGTATTTGATGCGACATAAATCGGAAACCTTTGAAAAGTTCAAAGAGTTTCGAAATGAAGTAGAAAAACAAACTGGTAAATATATTAAATGCCTTCGATCAGATCGAGGCGGCGAATATATGAGTGGTGAGTTCATGGATTATATGAAGGAGAATGGGATTCTCGCTCAATATACTCCTCCAGGTACACCACAGCACAATGGTGTATCTGAAATGAGAAATCGGACTTTATTGGATATGGTCCGATCGATGTTGAGTTTCACAGATTTGCCCTATTACTTATGGGGCTACTGTCTCTTAACAGCCGCACATCTTTTGAATAAGATTCCTTCAAAGGCTGTTCCTACGACACCGTATGAGATATGGTTCGGTAGGAGACTGAATCTTAATTATATTAAGGTTTGGGGTTGTCCTGCCTATGTCAGGGTAACTCAGCAAAGTAAGCTTTCGCCTCGAGGGCAAAAGTTTAGGTTTGTTGGATATCCCTCGAACACGAGGGGATATCTGTTCTATGATACCGAGCATCGAAATGTGTTCGTAGCTCGCTTCGCAAAATTTCTAGAAGTAGAATTTTTGTCAGAAGGTGGTGATCATAGACAGGTTGAGCTTGATGAAGTCCAACCTGAAAACAACGAACCAACGGAGGAACCTGAAGTTCAAGTAGATGAAGGACCTTCAACACACACACTCCGTAGGTCGGAAAGGGTATCTAGACCTCCTGAACGCTTGTATTTGATACAAGAAAAGAGTCTGGATGTTCTCTTAGTTGAAGAGACAGATCCTTTCACCTATAGAGAATCGATGTTGGACATCGACTCCGTGAAATGGCAAAGTGCCATGAAATCCGAGATTGACTCAATGCATGAAAATCAAGTTTGGGACTTGATTCCGCTTCCCGAAGGAATTGTTCCTATCGGTTGTAAATGGGTTTACAAGAGGAAGCGCGGGCCTGATGGTAAGGTTGAAACTTACAAGGCCCGACTGGTAGCAAAAGGTTACACACAGCGACCTGGCGTCGACTACGATGAAACTTTTTCGCCGGTAGCAATGCTTAAGTCTATCCGGATTTTGCTTTCTATAGCTGCGTATCATGACTACGAGATTTGGCAAATGGATGTCAAAACGGCTTTTCTAAATGGATTTCTTGATGAAGAAATCTATATGGAACAGCCGGAAGGTTTCGCGTCCAGCGAAACCTCGGGTATGGTATGTAAGCTTAAGAAGTCCATTTATGGACTTAAACAAGCTTCACGAAGTTGGAATCTTCGATTCGATGAGATTATTAGATCGTCTGGTTTTCTCAAGAATTCAGAAGAATCCTGTGTGTATCAGAAGGCCAGTGGGAGCATGGTCGTATTTTTAGTCCTATATGTTGATGACATCCTAATCATTGGGAATGATTTAGGAATGTTGCAAGCGTGAAAGCGTACCTCTGTAAGAATTTCTCCATGAAGGACCTGGGAGAAGCTTCCTATGTTTTAGGGATAAAACTCTATAGAGATAGACAAAGGAGGCTGATTGGGTTATCCCAATCAACGTACGTAGATAAGATCTTGGAACGGTATAGTTTTGGTAACTGTAAGACAGCAAACATACCGTTCAGACATGGGATTCATCTTTCTAAGAAGATGTGTCCACAAACAGAAGATGAGAAGGTTAGAATGTCTAATCAACCTTATGCTTCGTGTTTGGGTAGCATAATGTATGCCATGTTATGTACGAGGCCTGATATCAGTTTCGCTGTTAGCGTAACTAGTCGATATCAGTCCAATCCAGGTAATGACCATTGGATGGCCATTAAACATATCCTAAAGTATCTTAAAGGTACTAAGGATAAGTTGATTATATATGGAGGAAACGAACTGCAGGTTAATGGGTATACAGACTCTGATTTCCAATCGGATCCCGATGATAGAAAGTCTACATCTGGATTTGTCTTTACCCTTAACGGAGGTGCAGTTTGTTGGAAGAGTTCCAAACAGGGATCGACAGCTGATTCCACCACTGAGGCGGAATATATTGCAGCTTCTGAAGCTGCAAAAGAGGCTGTGTGGATAAAGAATTTTATCACAGAATTGGGAGTTGTCCCAAGTATCGAGAATGCGATTCCGTTATACTGTGACAATACTGGAGCCATTGCGCAAGCAAAGGAACCGAGGGCGCATCAGAAGTCGAAACATGTGGAACGCAAGTACCACATTATTCGAGAGATCGTGTCGCGAGGGGATATTGTCGTGTGCAAGGTACCGAGTGAAGATAATGTAGCAGACCCGCTGACGAAGGCCATACCTCCGAAGTTGTTTGATAAACACGTGGAGTCGATGGGTATTAGATACAATCGATATTGGCACTAGAGCAAGTGGGAGATTTTGTTGGGGTTGGTGCTCAGAGCGCCAATTCCCGGTTGTATTTCTGTTAAATACTTCTGTAAAACATTATTATTATGAATAATATATTTGCAGTTTCTATAATATAATCTATCTTTCTATATGGTAAAGACGTAATGACCCTAGAATGATTAGTCATGATACAGTTGCAAAAGCGTCGCAACTGACATTGAGTTGTATCATGACGTTGTCATTCTCAGACAGTTCCTGGTCAAGGTTTACACTACTTGGTCAGTAAAGTAAACCCGTTGAGACCGGTACATGTCGTATACTGGAATATATGATTCCAATGGTTTCTCAATGAACCATTAGTCTTGGAGACTGGTATAGACGTGTAGGTGTTTATAGCGGATAAACACTGAATGACTCACCGAAGATTCTTAATGGATGGTACACCAACGTCAATAAGAATCTTGTCGGGTTGAGTAGCATTTGTGATTCTTAGACTTGAGATGCCATTGTGGGCACATGAGACATCTTCTACACTTTGATGGCAGTCACGTCACCGATCTATTTAGATCAGACCTCCGCCTGTTCATTGGGTGTAGATAGATCCTCAGGGTGTCCTATGTGTATCAAGATAGGATCCGTCAGTTCTGTGTACCAGAGCATAGGTAGTCCACATGATTAGCAATCAGATAAAACCATGGGCCCGTGGTAAAGTTTAGAAGCTAGTTCTAAACATTCTTTTAGAGATTGCTAATAGAATAGTCGACTGGATAATCCTTATAGAGATTTGACGTTTACATCTATATCTCTGGGATTTATCCGGATACCTGTGACGGAGGAATTATACATTTGCCATGACCTCGACCTGTATGATTCAGCAAGAATATTCGTGATCGTCATAATTTACGGGTGGATAAATTATGGACACAAAATTGGATTTCGTGACGGATATGCCTGAATCTAGAGAGTCTCACTAATGAAATATACTCGTAGAGCACTAGGGCAACATATATAAATAATATTGATTATTTATAAAGTCGTTTAAAGGTTAACGCAAAATACATGTGAAGGGACCCGATAGTCATTTCCTTAATTTTTATGTATTTGTATTCAATACTTGATTAATTCAAATGCACATTAATTAATTGTCAAAATGAGATTTTTGACTAATATCATAAATGAATATATGTATTTAATATTTAATGTAAATATTATACATATATTAATATATTTGTATTTAATTAATTAATTGATTATTTAATTGTTAAATGATTAAATTAATTAAAGTATAGATATTTTAAAGTTATGATATTTGTTTTAATGGCTAAGTTGAAATTGTTGACTTGGTTGAATTTATCATTAAATTGTAATGATCATTTAATCAAGTTGCAAGTTGAAATTCAAATGAAATTAAAACAAATTTCTTGTTAATTTCCTTAGGCAATTTTCGGCCAAGGCAAAATGTGAGCAAGTATATATTGTTTTGTTTCATTTAGGGTTTCTCTAACCTTTCACACTTTACCTAAAACTCCATTGAAAGAAGACATAGAAGCTTGAGAGTAAGAAAAGCAAAAACAAGGAAAAGCTTGGAATTTAGTAAGTATTTCCAACTTGCCATTAGAGAGAAAAATGTTCCTCTTGTTGTGGTCTTCATCTTGTGATGTTCTTATGTTTTTCTATTCTTTATTCTATGTATTTTTGGAGAATGGAAGTTTTTGGAAGGGTTGAGCATGTAAAGATCATAGAATGTTAACTAATGAGTTAATAAGCATTCTATTGATGGTTAAGAAATTAGTTGCCATTCTAGAGTTATTGACCCACTCTTAGATAACCTATAATTGTTCTATAGTTATTTCATTATGGTGAGACTACAAAATGGTGTTTTAGAAACTTGATTTAAGTGTTGGTTTCAAGTTTCTGACCTTGTACCACCTTTTGGCTTTTCATTTATGTTGAGTATTTGGATTTGTATATGATGCATGTAAAATACTCTTTTGTTTGACTGTGGTCGGCACTTATGTGGTCGGACCTCGTCTGGTCGGACCTAATGTGGTCGGCACTTATGTGGTCGGACCTCGTCTGGTCGGACCTAATGTGGTCGGCACTTATGTGGTCGGACCTCGTCTGGTCGGACCTAATGTGGTCGGCACTTATGTGGTCGGACCTCGTCTGGTCGGAACTAATGTGGTCGGCACTTATGTGGTCGGACCTCGTCTGGTCCCATATGGTCGGCACTAATGTGGTCGGCACTAATGTGGTCGGACCTAATGTGGTCGGACAAAGGGCCTTTAGTGGTCGGATTATTACTTCATCTGATTAGATCATACACATGAGTAATTCATTTTGGGTTTAGGTGAAATCCGAATAGATTATTCATATTAGATATTGAATAATCTACTCGGTATTTTGAAAAAGTTTTGAAATACCGTTTCCGCTGCGTTACCGGATTCACCCCCTAATAACCCCTACATAAGATTGATTAGACATTCTAATCAATATCTTTTTCGAAAAAAGAATCATCCTTTATGAAAGATGAATACTATATATAAGACACACATTAACTGTCAAACAGTTATACTAACTGTCATACAGATAGTCTCATTGTGTTAACTGTCATACAGATAGTCTCATTGTGTCCTTTATTAGATTATATCTAATGCACGACTAATAGGAGCATCTCTCCAGTCTCTTAGTTTTATATCATATGTAAAACTTTATATCGAATATAATAGAGACCACTCCTACTTTTTTCATGGAGAAAATAAGACTCAGGTAAACCTTTTACCTCATAAATATCTCATTATTACCTTAATAATGATAATGTCATTATGATGTAAATACTATAAAGAAATTTGTACGCTCCCACTAACCCTTTTATCCCATATATATTCCCTATGCTTTGATAAAATCAGACAATCTGATTGATATCAAAATTAGAGAACACAAATTTCCAGAAAGCTCATCCGAGTCTACAATAGGCTTATAAATTAATATACTAAATTGTAATCTTAGCATAATACAAACTCCAGGGCCATTCCAAAATGAACTCTTCAAACTAAGAAATCACAATGGATCTCTTATCTGAAGAAACTATTCAGAAACGCCACTTTGTATTCTTTAGCTAAAATGTTCAATTTAATATCATCATTAACCAATAGATCTTAAATTATTCAATCAGTGCGACTAAAGACAAGTTTCCTCAGAATCTATAATAGATTGCTGAGTATAACTTTTCTCACTGTCATACTATAAATGTAAAACCTTTAATAAGCTCATTGTGCTTTTGCTGCGTAAACCATTTGCACATTTTATAAACGATTCATAATGAAAGCATAATCAAGTTCCAAACTTGATCGTAGTAAGCTATGAACAATCTTAGATATATGGTTTAATGTTAATTTCCGGAATCGATATCAAATATCGTTCCCACTATAAGTTATAGGATAACTTTCTTTGATAAGAAAACAACAGAACCATTAAGTTTCAAATACTTTACAAATGATTATGGCATCCTATTGAACTTATATGGAAGTAATAAAAGGGTATTTTCATCTTATTAATTATGTAGTTCCATTTATAGTTTATCACCGTATTTGACTTCAATAAGTCAAGTCTTTTCTACAATAGTCAACATCCAATGTTACACACTAAGTAATAAATAATTTTATTACTCGAGATCGTAGAAAGGACATTCTATCAAATAAAATACAATATTACATTAAATAAAATAAGTGATAAACTTCTACTCGTACCTTCGAGGCGCAAGTAATATCAATTATATAACCATTATACAAAAGATAGATTCAAATCTCAAATATTTCAATATTATACGTAACTGTAAAAACTAATGGAACATTAATTAAAATGATGAATTAATGTTACTGGAGCATATCCTCAAGAGTATTGAAACTAATTCGGTAACTCTCAATATCAAACGAATCAAATCGCATAAGATTCGATTTATTCCACTAACCAATTCCGTCAATATGGAATCGTGGAAGAATAATATTGATGTAAGAATTATATTCTTCGAATAACCTTAGAACAAATAGCCATAAATTCATATGTTTGATCGTATCAAACATCTTTGAATAATTCAAAGACTCACGATGAATTTTAAAGATACAATTTTCAAAACTTCAGATCGAATATCTTTGAACCAGTCAAAATATTCTATCCGCGTTTTATCATAAACATGTAACTAAGTCACGACAGTTCATTGACTAAGTTACGAAGTAAAGAAAACTACCTTAAGCAATTTACAATTCATTAAATTATATATATCCAATGTATCAGTTTAATAAATTTTCTTGTCCAATGACAATCATTGGTTAAATGAGATTTAGTCACTTTCCCGAATACAATATTCGTTAAATGGATAAGGATATGTGGTGTGATCTCATATCAGACAATCCTTCACCATATGGAATAAGCATACAATATTTAAGTGATAAAATCTCATAAAATAATGTTCTAAGTTATTTACTTAACCGAATATTTTTCTTAATGTTTATCTATTTGTTAATGACACTACTAGTCGTTTTAAAATATGTAACAACTATTTACAAAGAACAAGTAACTATTAAATAGTGCAAGTTCTGATATCAAATATCGAAACAATCATTCAACAATATTTTAAATAACTAGACGGGAGATCTTATATCCAATATCTACAATTGTCGTATTGTGAAAATCAATATTTTCTATACACAACTATACGCATCTTCTTTCTTTAGCTTTATTATTTACTTTCAAATTATTTACAACATTTGCAAATAATCGAAAAACAAATAGTGTCTGACACGTGATCTCTGAATGTCACTAAAGCCAAGAAACGTCATTATTAGATAAACAAATACCTAATGGAGTTTTCTTAATGTCAGTGAAGAATCTCGAGACATGAACCAATTCATGTCAATCTTTACTACATAAGAAACTATTATGTCTAGAATGATTATATCATTATCTATTCTAATCTAGAACCTATTATAGAAATCTGCAACCATAATTGAAGTCAGAAAACATATATAATATGCATGTAGTGGATAAAAGTTTAATTCTATCAAACTAATTGAATAAGGAACAACATGAGCGACAATTTACATAATATTACACACCGTATAAGTTAAGGATTTTTAATCTAGCATTGCCTCCCACTACTTGAAGTAATACTGTAATCCTCAACGGAAATGAGAATTCAATAATTAAATTGAATTCCATAATGGGAAGTGGACCCTATGAATATATTACGACTCACAACTTTGGCACGTTCTCCCCTACGTATATTCATTAGGTAGACAACTCATTGTCAATCACACTCACTGTGACTCATGGGTTCGGTCCTGATCGTTTCTCGTTATGACAGCTTTGGCACGTTCACAAGGAGGCGTATCAAGGTTAAACTTGTCAATGAAAAACTCAAGCTACCGATGTAGTCCTGACAGCTTTGACACGTTCAGGATTTCCATTTTCACTTGAATTTGTCTCTTATCATATAAGTTCTACCGGCGCAAATTAACTATCTTCAACCATAACTGCACAGCTTTGGCACGTTACAGCCATAACATCATGAAAATATTTACATCCGTATTGACGAGGCGGAAGAAGAAATAAGTATTCCTAATACTAGTCACTTTTTTAAAACCTTATTTAAACGAGGATTTTCCAACAAAAGATGTTTTTACTTTATTTAATCAAATTAAATAAACACATACATGTATCAAGCAATGATTAAATTAAACATTTAATTTTAAAGGGCTAATCATATCGGGTGTCCAGGATCAGACTCGCTCTGATACCATTTTGTTGGGGTCAAATCAGGGAGGCTCAGCGGAAGAAGCGCTGTTCGGGCGAAATCGTAGTTTAAAATTTTTAAACTTATGAATAAATTATTTAATATCCAATATTAATAATTCATTCATATTTCATCTGAACATATTTATTCAATATCATATAACGATATAAATAATATAGAAACACCGCGAAACTTTTGCGAAAACGTTTTTCCGCAAAATAGCATAAAACGCGTTTCCGGCCGAACCGACCGACAAATACGCATGGGAACTGCCCAGGTCAGCCCCAAAAATATTTGGACAGTTCGTGGGCTGCCTGAACGATGCCCAGTTTACTGTTTGGGCAACCGTAACTCGGTAACGCCGTTTTTCGCCGTTTTCGCGTATTTTCACACCGAAACAATTTCCGATAAATATTTTTCTTGGGCAATTAAAATAAGCCAATTTATTCTAATTAATAAATAAATAAAAATTGAATTTTTATCTGAAAAATCAGATTTATCATTCATTGCCGTGAGACCCCTAAACTTTGCAAATTTTACATTTTAGTCCTAAAATTGTCAAATATAATTTTAGATGATTCCAAATCATTTCTAAAATGATTCTTAACATTTTCAAAACATGAAAACAAAATTTGCAACTCAAACCCCTAAATATCTTCAAATTACCGAGAGGGTCCCAACTTTTCCATTAATTACGATTTAGCCCCAAATATTCAAAACATGTCAAGATCAAATCCAATTAATCCCAAATTTGATATACATAATATATACATCAGAATATGCAACATATATGAAAATCCCTAAAATTGGATTAGGTTAAGAACCCTAATTTCTCAAATTACTCCAATTGTTCAATTTACACTAAATTGATAAAATTCAACACTTTAATCAATCCAATACCACACCAATCAAGTCTCACCATCATGAAACAACTCAAGAACAATTGTAGGTCATTTATGAATTGCTAAGCAACTCTAGAATGACAACTTTTTTCTTTAATTAATCAATTAAGCATAATTAATCATATTTGCCCATTAGTTAATCACACATGTTAATCTCAAATTGAAGCTAAGATTAATTGAAACAATTTTCATGTAGAAGAAAGTGTGAAAAACTTACAAAATCTCTAAGTTTTTGCCTTTGTTTGTCTTTCTTTCTTGAACTTTGCTCTCAACTCACTTTGTAAAATATTATGAAACTTGTCTAAGTGTAAAAATTGAAACAAAATAATTTTGTTAAAACAATTACACTTTGGCCGAAATTCTCAAGGAAAAATAAAATAACAATTATTTAATTTTTGTTTGATTTTAATTGGAACATGTTTTGCTTTATAAAGTTAATAATTATCTTTAATAAAGCAAACTAAAAAAGTGTTCCAATAATATCAAGCCATATAAAAGCAAAATCATTACAAAAGATATTTATTTTATTAATTAATTTAATTATTTAATAATTAAATAATTAAATACAAATATCTTAAATATATGTATTATATTTACATTAAATATCTCAAATACATATATTAATGATATATGCCAAATATCAAAATTTGATATTTTATTAATGTGTATTTAATAAAATCAAGTATTAAATACAAATACACATTAATTCGGAAATGACTGTTAGGTCCCGATTGCATGTATTTTTCGTTTAACCATTAAACGAGTTATAAATAATCAGTATTATTCATAACAGTTGCCCCAATGCTCTACGCGTATATTTCATTAGTGGGACTCTCTAGATTCAGGCAAATCTATCACGAACTCCAATTTCAAGTCCATAATTCACCCACCCGTAAATTATGACGACCACAGATAAACTCGTTGAATCATACAGGTCGAGGTCATTGCATACTTATAATCCCTCTATCACAGGTATCCGAATTATCCCAGAGATATAGATATAAACGTCAAATCTCTATAGGAATAATCACGTCGATGTATATATTAGCAATCTCTAAATAACATTCGGAACTCACTTCCGAAGTATACTATGGCCATAGATTTAATAGATTGCTAATCACATATGGACTACTTATGCTCTGTACACAGAACTGACGGATCATTTCTTGATACTCACAGGATATCATGAGCATGAGTCCACACCCAACGAACAAGTGGAGGTCTGATCTAAATAGATCGGTGACGTGACTTCCATCTAAGTATGATGGATAACTCATATATCCACAGTGATATCTGAAGTCAAAGAATCACCATGCTACTTAACCCGAGAAGATTCCTATTGATGTTGGTGTACCATCTATTAGGAAATCTTGAGTGAGTCATTCAGTGTTTATCAAATAAACACCTACACGTCTATACGAGTCTCCCAAGACTCATGGTTCATTGGTATAAACCATCAGACCAAGTCCGATATACAATATGTACTGGTCTCAGCGGATTTTACTAACCGACTCGTGTCAGTAAATCTTGACCAGAAGCTTAATTTAAGGATATACAACTTATAGTGACATTTCTCAATGTCAATTACAAGCTATGTTGTAACTGCGCACTACGTTGTAAATCCTGAGGTCTTTGTTTAATATATATAAATATCACTAAACCAAATTTAATTTCAATCTAATCGAAATTAGATCGAATGCATATATAAAATACAAGAGATGCTACCATTTAAATTAGTAATATTATGGAAAAGGTATTGCTCGTATTCATGAATCTGAAATAAATACGTTCCGGATTGGCGCTCAGAGCACCAACCCTAACACTCTTCACATACAATCGCAGGTGGAGAGGGCATCCACCTACCAACCCTTTATTATAATTTATTTATTTTTTAATAATTACATATAACACACTTTGAATTTTTCATCAATTTCGGTCTTGAAAACATTAAAGCTAGAAAATCTTATAAACAACAAAGTTGTAGATATTTGAGTCTTCTATCATCTGGAACTGGAATCGTCTCAATCCGATATCAGAGTAAAACATTATGGTCAAAATACGAAAAATTGTCCAAAGTTGAAATTTTCGAAATTGTACACTGTTAGAATGCCCTTTTAAGTTTTTGGCCTCTAAAATCCAAATGTCACATCCATTTTTATAGTTATGCATCCAAAGTATTATTTTACCTACATAATAAATAAAAATCATAATAAAAATATATAAAATATAAATTTAATTATTATTTCACAAATGTGTTAAATTAGGGGATTAATGAAACTATAAGTGTAAAATAATTAATTTTTCTTTTAATAAATATGCACTTTTTAGTATTCATCAATATAAAAATCATTTGTCAAGGAATGACAACTCGTAAAGAGAAAAATGCCAAATTTTTTGAAGCTATTGATTACTATGCAAAAGAGTTCGCAGAATATCTCAATAATCCTCATTGTCCTTCTTCTCCATCAGTTCAATCTAGGATGATCAAGAGGATATGGCAGAAAGCAATACTCAATTAAAAAAATTATATTGATCCTACAAAAAGACATAGTCGGGCCTTATTAACAGGCGGCTTACAGCCTAAAATAAGTATTAACAAAGGGAATGAGTAACAGGCTTCACAACGTATTACACTCTCTCAAATCTAAAAGCTCATAGAGAAATTTCTCTAAAACCCAATTATACAAAGAATCCTAAAACATTCTTTATAGGTGGATCGAGCAGTTCAACTGCTAAGACTGATTTTGAAAAAAACATCTCAAAAGAAAAAAACAAATCGCTTTTAATCGAAAAAATTGCCATGCAACCCTGGGAAAAGACTATATTGAATTTTCAAAAACCATTTTTTGAATTAATCATGGAGTAATAACAAGAAAATATATTATACTATCTGATTAATTTTTAAATAATATCACAGATAAGCTAGCAAATATAATATATATATATGTTAAATATTTTTAAGCTTTCTAACAGCGTTACATGACATCTAATCTTTAAAATTAATTTTTTTTATTACCTATTATAATAAGAAGATATAATATAATCTTCTGTTGAAATAAAAAATATATGTGTCATATAATCTCTGCAATTTATGTTTTTATTATTAAATTATAAAATTAAAATAATAAATTATTAAAATAAAAACATATTACAATATAAAAATATAATCTCCTATTAAAATAATAAACTTAAATAGTAGCAGCCCACAAAACCTAGCCAATTTTTTAGATTTTGGGTCTATTATTATTTATTATTTTATTTTGAATTATTTTTATAAGTTTTTTTATTTCATGAATTTTTTATTATTTACTGTGCTTCGGGATGCAGATTCTTACTATTAACTATTGCACAATGAAATATAAATATTATTTGAGAACTGAGAGACAAACCAATGAGACATAAATATCACGTGTAAGTAAATCAATTGTCTCATTTAGACTATAAAACCGCCAAGATCCGGAGACCTAAAATATATGCTCAACCAACACAAAGTGCGAGCCATGTACTAGTATTTGATTAAAAGTGGGCCCTTTTAATTTGATGAAAATAATATAATCTTATTTTTATTTGAAGAGTCGTTTGAAAGATTGCTTATTTTTTTACTCTTCAATTTGCCAAATAAATAATTAAATAAGTATTTAGAGAGTGAAATTAGATGAGTCTTTTGGAGTTGTTATAACATTTTACTATTATATATTTACAAATTTTTATATTTTACTATAAAAATATTGAGAAATAATAAATTAGTATAAAATATATTATGGTGTAACATTTTACTAATGTAGTAAAATATTATATTTTGTAAAGAAATATAAGTAAAATATAAAATTTATAAAAACATAATAATAAAATATTAAACTACAAAACTTTTTAATATTTCTCAATTGTTAAATTAGGACAATGATAATAATCCAAAAATAATAATATTATTTTACGTATTTTGTCATGCATATTTTTGTTAGTTCTAGTCTTCTAGATGACCACATTTGGGCACAAAAGCAAAAGAATCTTCAAATTGCACCGTTTTCTTAAATGATAAAATATTTGTGCCAATTTTATAATTACCCAAATAAAGTACCATAACTGCAATTACCACCTCAATTATTTTTCTTCCTTACCTTGATTTAGAGGTGGGCACAGAAACGAAATTTTTGGGTTCGGTAAAGGTTTATCCTTGACCGAACGGAAAAAATTGCTGGAATTGGACGGTTTCAACAGTTCAAATTGGAATTGTTGAAACCGTTCGATTACAACAGTTCTACGATAGAATCGTTTTATTTTTTATTTTTTTAAAAAATCATTATTAAAAATAAAAAAAACGGAATTGAACCGAACGGTTAGGTTCGGTGTAAAACCATAACCAAACCAGAATTTTCCTATTTGATTCCAATTCCATATATTCATTTTTTCTCTACTCAATCCTCAAAATCTTTCACTCTCGCATCAACCCTTCTCCCCAAAATGACCCCAAATTTCTTCACTAATTCCGCTTCAACCACCGACACTTCCTCCGATATCGATCCCGTTTCCTCCTCTCCTCCCTCATCTCCTTCTCCTTCCGACACGTGGAACTACCTCTGGATTTCGACATTTCTCTATCTGTTCAGACAACTTTCTTCAGCTAAGAGAGCTGAGTCAACTATTCTTTTACCGAGTCAGCAAAATGATCTCTCGGTTTCTCGCTCCCTTGCACCCGATCGTAGACTAAACAACCGGCCGGTGATCGGAATTCTAAGTCATCCTGGTGACGGCGCTTCCGGAAGATTGAATAACTCGAGCAACGCGTCGTACATTGCAGCGTCGTATGTCAAGTTCGTTGAATCAGCCGGTGCTCGTGTTATTCCTCTTATTTATAATGAATCCGAAGATATTCTTCTTGAGGTAAATAAATAAAATTTAATTATTTATTAATTAATTCGGTATTTTTTTATTATTAACTATTTCACTTTATTGTATTTCATAACGCAGAAGCTGAAATTAGTGAATGGTGTATTATTTACTGGCGGATGGGCTAAAAAGGGTTTGTACTTCCAGATTGTTGAAAGACTTTTCAAGGTAATTTCGTTTTGATTTTGTACTGAGTAAAAACAAAAAAAAAAAAAAAAACTCCGGAGCCCCACAATTTTTGAAAAGGGGGTAAATGCCCGATTAATCCCTATTTTTTGGCCTAAATATTGGTTTAGTCCCTTATATTTTGACACCCCAGTCATAGTTAAAAGTTATTTTTCGAGTTTTATAGTAATATTATTCGAATGTTTTCTGATTGAAAATGTGAAATGTCTTATTTTTACCGTAAGAGCGGAGAAAAAATAACTTTTAACGTAACAGAACTAACTACAGTTAGCGCATTAAAGACTAAACTGCCATTTATCTCAAAATATACGGACAAAACAGGAGTCTACCCTTATGCTTCAACCCGAAAATGAGGCACTGTAAAGGAAAAAGTGCTTTTCTACAGAGGTATTTGAAAGTGCTTTATCTAAAAGGAATGATCAAATAAGTTTATGAAAAAGCATTTCAAGTGTTTGTTCTTCTATATCTAAAATGTGGTTATTAAGTTCTTTTACCAGAAGCACATCAAGTGTTTTTACACTTTTTGTTTTAAACATAGCCCTGTTTATGTTTGCAAGACACAACAAAATTGACACAGAAGCCATTCTCGATGATGCTAAAAGGCTCCCAAGTGAATCATGAGTTTCCTAGCTCTTAATGGCCAAAGCTGACTTTATGTTGTATGAGTTCTCTGTACATACATTATATGCTGTGAGGTTATTATGAATCTTGGTTATGTCATGCTTGTCTTTGATTGTATAATATCTTACGATTGCACTTTTACTTCTTCCAATTCCTACAAGTATAAGGCTATAAGCTAGTAAATGGTGTATTTCTAATATTGAATGTCATATTGTAAGGTCTCTTCTCTTACTTTAAGCTTATTGTTTTTCTGTTTCTTGCAGAAAATTTTAGAGAGGAATGATGCAGGAGAACATTTCCCTCTGTGTGCCATTTGCTTAGGCTTTGAACTTTTATTAATCATCATCAGTACGGTAATCTCTCTCTCTCTCTCTCTTAAATGGTTGAAACAGTTTTCTGATTTATATCCTTTCAAATTCTTGCTTTTTAAGTATGCTTATCTTAGGTTTAAATCTGTGACAAAGTAAAGAACAAATAGACAAAAGGCAAAAACAAAAGCTAAAGGAAAGTTGAAGTAAATGACAAACGCTAAAGTGAGAAGGAAATGTTGTATTGCTATAATTCATTAAATGTAAATGGCAATTTAAAGGAAAATACACATAAAAACGAGAAATCATGAAATAACAAATCAACTACCTCACTATCCTCAATCTTGGAGCATCTAAAGAGTAGCTCTTTATTGATTTTCCTATAGAATAGGACAAATGAAAATAGAATCATGGAGTATCTAAAGGTTAGCTCTTTATTGATTATCCTTAGACTTGGTTAAATGAAAATAGACCATTGAGGTAGTTGATTAGTTATTTCACGATTTCGCGCTTTTACCTGTTGGTGTGTTTGCATTTCAAAGGCCATTTATGTTTAATGAATCATAGTAGTACAAAAATCCCTTTTCCCTTTAGCTTCTGTCTACTACAGAAGTGAAGAACAAGTCGTTGATATATTCGCCAAGTCCCTCAAGGTGGCATCATTTGTGAAGCTTAGAAAGTTACTTTGTGTCTGCACTTTGGAAACCAATTTAAGGGAGGGCTTCTCACTACAAGAATATGTTAAACTGTGTACTAGTTCAAGGGAGGGATTATTGAAGAAAAGTTACTTTGTCACGTGTCTTGGTCTGTTTTCATTTGTCCATCTATAAAGAGATAGTCTTTAGGTGCTCCTCCATGATTGATGGTAGTAGAGGTAGTTGATTTGTATATCCTAATTTCTCCATTTTATCCGTTGGTGGATTTGCTCTTAAAAGGCTATTTATATTTAGTGAATTACAGCAATACAACACTTTCTTTTCACTTTAACTTTTATTTGTTTGCCTTGTCTATTTGTTTTTTACTTTGTAAAAAATCACACTTCCTTCACATGGTTAGTCAACTTTTATCTCTTGATTAATATCCTGGTGTTCATTTCAATTTGGATTCTAAGGATTGATAAAGGGTGTATGCATAAGTCCGTGTGTTTTTGATAGCTTAATAGAATGCTTTTAATTTGTCTCATGCATAAGAGAATGGTCTATTATTGCTTACTAAGAAATATATGAAGATACTCTTTTTGGCATATAACTAATAACTTAAAACTTAACGTGACTTATGATGAATTTGGCATCGCATCCAAGTGCCATGCATATCAGTTTTTCCCATTTTTCAATTTGATAAAATCTAGAACAGTTGAATCCTAACTTCAACCCATCATTTTACCACCCAACCTATGCCCTGGTGCTTCATTTTTTTCATCATTCACCCCTTTCTATTTTCTTAAAGCTTCATTGTCGAATTTGAGTGAGGATGAGTTTTATTGTAACAATAAGGTTACTCCACTGTGATGGTGTGACCTGGAGGTCACAGGTTCGAGTTGCAGAAACAGTCTCTTTGCTAAAAGCAAGGGTAAGGCTGCATATATATTGAATCCTCCCCAAAACCCACATTGTGGGAAGCTTCGTATGTTGGGCTATCCTTTTTCATTGTCGAATTTGAGTGAAATAATTTCTATCATTAGAACCAAGGAATATTTCAACGGTGTTTTGATTTTAAGAATGCAGCATTCTTATTCATTGATAATAGGACAAAAACATTCTTGAAAGGTATAATGGAGCAGATCAGGCATCTACTCTCAAATTTATAAAAAACGCTAATATTGAAGGAACCGTGTTTCAAAGGTACTTAATCTTGAATTACTCTCTAATTGATTCTTTTCCAATTATTGTTACTGATTCTGGTATTTCATCATATGTAACTTTTTTTAGGGTAAATTTGATTGCACATCCAATTGAATCGACAAATGTTAATTCACCTTTATTAGTTCGAAGAGCCATTAGTCCACCTCCTACCATTGTTTAAAACCGCCTCATTTGCTGTGTAGGTCTTTTTTTTTTTTAAATTTTTTTTTATTTTACCTCCAAAACGACGAGGTTTTGGAGGTATTTTAAAACCCCCCAAAACGTCGTCGTTTGGAGTTGAATATAAAAAAAAAAAAAATTATCTCTGCCTCAATCGCATCTCTCTGCCTCTCGCATCTCTATCTTTGCCTCTCTGCTTCTCTCGCACGAAGGTAATGACTCTGCTCTCTCTTTGCTCTATCTTTGATACTTGATTAGGTCAATTTTGTGTATTATAATTAGGTCTTTGTGAATTAAAATTAGGTCAACTTTGAAATTTATTACCAGGTCTCTATCAAATTTGAAATTATAATTAGGTCTCTGTCAATTTTTAAATTAGGTCAATTTTGAAATTATAATTAGGTCTCTTTGTATTAAAATTAGGTCTCTGTGTATTAAAATTAGGTCATCAATTTTGTTGATACTTTTATTATGCTGATTTTATGATTTTAATTTTTGTTTTGATGTTCAGATTGAGGCACTCGCCTTGCCGCCTCGAGGAGGTCTGCCTTGCGCCTCAACGGCCGACCGCCTCGAGGCGTTATTTGTATTTTAAACATTGCCTCCTACTATTAGTTTCTCCATCAGGTTCAATTGTTGATTACTTTGACCATCTTTATGTATTATTATGCCCTTAGGTTATGTGATAAAATGACGAAAATACTCAGAAATATAATTTAAATTTATCTCTTTTTATCCTTTTCTTTTCTCTCCCTCTCTACGCTCTCATTTTCTCCCACTTTCCTTCATTTTCTCGATTTCCAAACACCCATTTCCTCCATTTCCAATCAATCAATCAACCATCAAAAAATAATCTAAATGTCGTTGGTACATTCTCAACCACCCCACTTGCAGTACATATCAATTAGCGAATTCCCCACATAAATATCACATTTTGTTCTGTACAATCATGAATTGCTTCTCCAACCTCTGGTGACCTCATATGGGCACCTGAGAAATCACACTAGCCAATTTGATTTCTTTTGGTTTCACAATAGCTAATATTATTTTCGAGAACGCTTCGCTGCCTCAACAAGTTGGTTCGTTTGAGAGTACCCTGTGATCAAAGAAGTCCAAGATATCACATCCTCATCAATAAGCTTAACGCTTCAATCAAACGCCCAACTTTTGCATATACAATTATCAAATCATTCCAAGAAACTATATTTTTATCACATTTGAATAAAAACCTCTCGCGCCAAATCCTCAAAATGGTGCCATCCATAGAAAATGAAGGAAAGTGGGAAAAAATTAGAGAGGAAGAGAGAGAAAAGAAAAGGTAAAAAGTGAAAATTTAAGTTATGTTTATAGGTATTTTAGTCATTTTATCACATAACCTATGGCCATAATGGAAACATGAAGATGGTCAAAGCAGTCAACAATTAAATTTATGGAAAAACTAATGGCTGGAGGAGGACTAAAGACTTTTCGAACTAATGGAAGTGGATTAACGTTTGTCAATTCATTTGATTGTGCAGTCAAATTCACCCCTTTTTACATCATGCTCATATATGTTTTGGGATTTCCAAACATGTGACGCATTGATGATGAAGCTGTTAGATGCTTTTTAAATTTAGGTACAGGAATGGTATGTGCCTATTCGAAGACTTCTTATCCAAACAACTTTAGATTGCTGTCAGGAACTCCCTGTGCAGCAAACAATATCCAGGCACATAATTTGTGGATTGGACTTAATTTCTTCCAGTATTTGTTACAATAAATAAATTGAAAGAAAGGTTCATCATCTTTTATTAAAATAAATGATTTAGGTAAGCATCTAGAGAGAGAAGACGAAAAGAAAATAGAGACATTTAGAAGAAGAGTAAGAGAGAACAATATTACAAGTATCGAATTTCTAATAATAAAAAACTGTTGTCTTGTTGGAATAAGCTTTGCATGGTTTTAGTAATACAAATCTTTGAAAAATTTTACTACTTTTCTAATCATACTAGGATTTCTGAAACCACAAGATTCTAGGTATTTTAGCGAATAATACTTCTTTTTGTAATTAACAACCATAACAGCAAATTAATAAACTTAAACTCAGCTTTGTTTTGTCCCTGCATAGAAGGGTAACCATACTTCTAAATTAATAAATGTAGAATAACAAAGAGATTGGTAACAAATTTTTTATCATGGCTGTATCACAAATTTAATTTTCACATTGTAAGAGATGGAATCTGCTTTATATAATTTCTGGTTCCTTAGTGTGTGTATAAATTATATATAGAGTAAGGATCAAATGAGGGCGTCCTCAATAAGTTGCGGACATGCAAGATATTACCCGTACTTTCTCAGGTTAAGCTAAAAAACACGAGATAGTACGAGTACTATCTTGCACACTGCAACTTATTAAGTTGAGGACACCCTCATTTGGTCTTGACTCTCTCTCTCTATATATGTCTATATATATACACACAAACACACACACATAGAGATAAGTGGATAATGAAATAGGTCAACGTTTGTTCGTCTTGTCGTTCCATCTAAGTAAAAAGTGTAAAATAAAATAATTCCACTATTTTTTCAACTTAGATATGTTTTTTGTTATTGGTAAGAAGCTTCTGGAATGACATCATCAGAATATTTAGCAGCCAATAAGTCACACGTTTGCAATTCGATGCTCTGCAGATTTCCACCGGAGTTGCTTAAAAAGTTAAGTGCAGATAGCCTTGTTATGCAAAAACACATTGTAAGAAACTTGTTCTTCTTGTATTGCTCATCTTGCTTTTCATTTTTAACCTAGTTTCAATTACTTGAAAATGTTTTAAGCTTTATATTCTAAAACAAGCATATATTTATTGTCAGTGCTGAGTGCCCTGATTGCATGTTCTCTAATCTTCTGTAGTTATTGGTTGGATATAGTTCATCCTATGTGATTTCTTCTGGCAGTCACCATTTATTGGCTTTTTCTGCAAGTGCTTATATAAAGAAGATTTCGGGAGTGAATCCTTCAAATAGATTTGTAATTTTTTAAATTGATTTGATTTTTAAGTTTGAATAATGTCAGAAAAGATAGATTGTTGAAGTATAATATTCGTTATATTCTTTAAAATCAAATGCTATGTTTGGTAAGGCGTTTGCTAGCGTAAACGCTAGCGTCAAGCGCCTTACCAAACACTAGCGCGCTAGCGTCACTCAACACTATAAAAGTAAGCGGTTTTTTAGCGTTTTTAGGGGAATTTACAATTTTACCCTCCATTTAAATAAATTTGTATGTATTTAATTTTTTATATGCCCTTATTTGTAATTTCACAACTTATACTCTAGCTTATACTTTATATTTAACCAAACATCCTAAAGAGCTTATAAGCTAGCTTATACTCTAGCCTTTGTTCCATAACTTATAAGCTAGCTTATACTCTCAACACAATACTCTCCACCAAACACACCTAAAGTTAATCTCCCACTCCTTGCATTCTCTCATATCTAGGGGATTACACAATCATGTCTACAATTATATCTTAAAAATTCTAATATAATCTTCTACAATCACTCTTACAATTATTTTCCACACCCCCTCAAGCTGGTTCAAAGATATCTATTATTCCCAGCTTGCTAACCCATGAAAGAAAATTAGGTCTTGGTAGCCCTTTGGTAAATATATCTGCTAACTGTTCTTTGCTGGTAACAAATGGAATACAGATTTGACCATCTTCTATCTTCTCCTTGATAAAGTGTTTATCCACTTCAACATGTTTAGTCCTGTCATGTTGAACTGGATTATGAGCAATCCTAATAGCAGCTTGTCACAATAGAGTTTCATTGTATCCATTCGAGCAACCTGCAATTCCTTCAATAATGTCTTCAACCACATCCATTCACAAATTCCTTGAGCCATTGATCTGAACTCAGCCTCGGTACTAGATCGAGCTGCTACTAATTGTTTTTTACTTCTCTAAGTGACGAGATTTCCTCCAATAAACATGCAATATCCAGATGTGGACCTTCTGTCTATACTTGAACCTGCCCAATCAGCATCTGTATATCCCTCTACTTGAGGATGGTAATTCTTTGAGAAGAGTATACCTTTTCCGGGGGTGCCTTTCAAATATCTTATAATTTTGAAAACCGCCTCTTTATGTACCTCACATGGGGAATGCATAAATTGACTCACTGCACTGACAACAAATGCAATATCTAGCCTAGTATGAGACAAGTATATCAATTTTCCTACCAATCTTTGGTATTGACCCTTTCAATTGGATCACTCTTAACTGTAGCCCCCAAATTTTGATTAGGATCAATCGAAGTATCTGATGGTTTGCAGCCTAACATACCAACCTCTCGGAGAAGGTCTAGAACATACTTCCTTCGTGAGAGAAATATTCCTTTACTTGATCTTGCAACCTCTATTCCCAAAAAGTATATCAGTTTTCTCAAATCCTTAATCTCATTCTTTAGCGAGCATTCTTTTAAGTCTTCTTAATTTGTCAAAATCATTGCCGGTAACAATGATGTCATCCACATAAACAATCAAAGCAGTGATATTCCCATCTTTAGAGTGCTTAAAGAAAAAGGTATGGTCAACTTGACTTTGAGTATACTCAAATCGGCGGATTGCTCTAGTAAACTTCTCAAACCAAGCGCGAGGTGACTGTTTGAGTCCATACAATGACTTTTTCAACTTGCACACCTTTTTTCCGCCAAACATATCATGAAAATCAGGCGACAACTCCATGTACACCTCCTCTTCTAAATCTCCGTGCAAGAATGCATTTTTAACATCAAGTTGCTCAAGATGCCAGTCTAGATTTGCTGCAAGAGATAATAGAACTCGAATCGAGTTCATCTTGGCTACAGGAGCAAAGGTTTCTTGATAGTCAACTCCGTAAGTCTGTGTGTATCCTTTTGCAACAAGTCTCGCCTTATATCTCTCAACTGTCCCATCAGCCTTATATTTGATTGTAAACACCCATTTACATCCGACTGGCCTTTTTCCTGGCGGAAGATCGACAAGGTTCCATGTATCATTTTTTTCAATGCCTTCATTTTTGCATGAACAGCCTCTTTCCATTTTGGAATGCTGAGAGCTTCATGTATAGTCTTTGGAATATGGTCACAAGATGACAAATTAGTAGTAAAGGCTATAAAATGTGGAGACAACTTTTGGTAGGAAATGAAATTAGAAATATGATGCATCGTACAAGATGTAATACCTTTACCATGGGCAATTGAAACATCAAGATCAGAAAAATAATTAAAATCAAGGTGATTATGAGAAGCATTAGGCTTACCTCTGTTTTCTAGAGTTTGCGTGACAAATTGAGAAGATTGAAAACGCTGAGGAAGTCGTGACTTGTTTCTTCTTGAGTAAACCTTTAGTTCAAGGTTTCCATCTTGTACACATTTAAGTGAGGTGATAGGATCTAGAGGTGAAGGTTGAGGACTACAAATGGTAGATGGAGCATGAGATTGACTCATAGGAGACTTATGAACAATAGATGGTTCCTGGACAGTTGACGGTTTTGGAATAACGGGAACTGGAGGAATAATGAACTCGGAGGCAATGGGAGACTCAATAACGATAGGAACTTTTGGAGTTTAAGTAGAACAAATATTCCAAAAATGATCTTCACCTTGAATATTCTCCCCCTGAAGAGGTATTTTTGGAAAGAATGAGGTGTTTTCAAAGAAGGTAACATCTATAGACACAAAAAACTTTTTAGTTGGAGGATGATAGCATTTGTAACCCTTTTGAGTAGGAGAATAACCCAAAAAACACACCTGAGAGCTCTTGGATCTAATTTCCCTCTGTTATGGTTATGTACATGAACAAATGCAATACACCCAAAAAAAAGGATGAGGTTGAAACTTGACCGGAAAAAAACTGAAAACAGTGGTTATGGTAGGGGAATTTGCTATTTGATGATGCGCAGATTAGCAATAAACAGTGTTCCGGGATGAACAGTGGTTTCGAAATGAACAGTGAGTCAGTGACTTCGGATGAACAGTGATTTCGTGTGAACAATGACTCCAAGATGAACAGTGAAACAACAAAAGCTTAATTGGCTCTGAAGGCTTCTAAAAAAAAGAAGGCACTATTCCGGCAATAAAGGCCGGTGAAAGTAAAAAATTAGAGCAAACAAGGCTCTGATACCATTTTGAACAAATTGAATGTTCTTTATTTGAATAACTCAAACTATACAAGGAATATGACCTTATATAGGCATAAGACTACGATAAATATGGAATCTAAATCTCCTCATAATTACAATGATTGTGCAATCATATCTAAGGGATTACACAATCATATTTACAATCATATCTTAGAAATTCTAACATAATCTACTACAATTACTCTTACAATTATTTTCCACAATGGTAGTTGTCACGTGGCTAAATTTCAACCCCATGTTTTCTTAGCCAAGTGCGGCACTAAGTTCGCCCAACTTAGTCAGCCTTCCCCACAAGTTCACGCAAGCAATGTTTAAAAATACGTGGCGGCGCCTCGAGGCGGCCGGCCATTGAGGCGCGAGGCGGACCGCCTCGATCCGAAAATCGAAAAAATAATTAAAATCGTAATATTATAATAATAAAAACATGTTAAATCTAAAATACATTCATTTCTTCATAATTTGTATTATATAAATTGCATTATTTGTAAATATTAACTTACTTTGGTCTCGACATGTATCCCATATACAATGACACTCAAAATTCTACACATACATGCAAATAATTGGGGCAAAAAGATGAAATTTTGAAGCAAATATGAGATTATAAGACAAACCCATTTGGTAATTGGGATAGAACAATACATTGGGTACTAAATAAAGCAAAAACTAAGTTCAGTGGTATTAAATAAATAAATAAATTGTGCTTATCTTAATTAAAACCAGTAAAAAAGGACAAAATAAAAGGAATTAATTGCAGAAATAAATGGAAATAGTAAAAATAAAAATTGTAGAAAGGTTAGTAAATAAATTGTTTTAGTAAAGCTTTTGGCTCTCTCTCGCTATCTCATTCTCACAGAGTCGAAAGGTTAGTGTTGAAGACGTTGCCGAGAGAGAGAGCAGAGACGTCGCCGATTGCTCAGAGAGATCAGAGAAGAGGCCGATTGCAGAGAGAGAGAGCATAGAAGAGGCCGATTGAAACCCTAATCTTCAATTTTTTTTTTTTTTTTTTAATAATGAAACCGAAACGACGTTTTGGAAACCCCAAAACGTCGTCGTTTTATTTAAAAATTTAAAATTAAAAAAAAAGTTCGCGTAAGGCGGCCGCCTCAGGCCGCCTCACCAGCAGAGAGGCGGGCGTTTTTTCTGAAACGCATTAGGTCGCCGCCTCGACGCGCCGTCGCCTCGACCGTTTTTTTAAACACTGCACGCAAGTCACAAGCAACGAATCCACACAATGTTCACACACCCTCACAACAAGCACACAAGCAAGTAAATACAAGACACACAAAGCTTTACAGGTAAACACGCCCAACCTTTTTATTACTCACCAAAGCAATTACAAGGAACCGTGCTTAGAACATGCAAAGGCTTACAATGAACATTCACTCTTGTGCAATCACGAACTATGCTCTCTCCCTTTTGCATGTTCTTCACAAATACAATATATACTAGTGGCAGTTACACCCCAACTGTCCTAGGGTGTGCTGGCCCAATGGGTACCAGCCAACAAATTACATAGCAGTTACATCCCAACTGCTCTAGGAAAGTCTAACACATAAGTCTACACACACACAAGCCTAGCCAAATTTCCCTCACAAACTTGCAAGCACATTTCCCACACGTCCTATGTGGGGCAGTTACCGCCAGTTACCACACAACTTCCCGTAACCGCTTCCCCTTGTGTTGCATGTGAAGCCAACTCCCTTGCATGTGCACGCCAACTGCCTTGCCCAAGGCAACACCAACTGCCCCATGTGTCAGCACAACTTCCCTTAAGACAACACCAACTGCCCACACACAGAGCCCACCCAAGCTATGCGTATATTGCGAGTGTTTGGTTGTCGCTAAAGCCACTCGTTCCCTATTTTTCTCGAGCAACCAGACTAAGGGGTTAACAATAATACATTAATATAGATTTATTGTGATCCTACTTGATTCAGAGTCGCAGAAGAATTCCATTTGAATCAACTTTTTGTTCAGTTTATTCTTTTAGAACTTCTGACCTAGAATTTGGGATACGATGGACTGTAAAAATAGTTGTACATATGCATGAGTAAATAGTTAATCCAAATTGGTATTGTACCATTGTAACAGTATGGCATTTCACCTGAAAGAATGAAGGAGAACCTGGATCTATCTAGGTTTTTTAGGATCTTGACAACAAGTGAGGATGTAGATAATAAGGTACAGTACATAAATAATCCTTTTTTTAAAAAAAAAATTAATATACCAGAATGCTTTAAATTATATTAAAAGCTTATCCAGTGTAATTCTAACTTCTGTTATTAAAAATTATCAGGTCTATGTCTCCACAGTGCAAGCTTATAACTATCCTGTGACTGGCTTCCAATGGCATCCAGAGGTATTAACTTCAAAGTGCTTAGCTTTCTTCTTGGTGCTTGCAAAATTGTTAATTATTTTGGTTTTCAGATGCATGGAAGTATTGCTTCATCATTCAACTCTTCTGATTAAAATATTGTTATAATGCGGAGATAAAATTCTCTTCATATTTATAAAATGCATCCATGGTTTCTAATATCGTTGCTATAAGATTGCTCAAATACAAGCTATTGCATTTTGGGAAAACAAGAAAAGTGAGGTGCAAATGAGAAACATCGACCATGGCTTTTGTGATTTTAATTACAATATCAAGAAGGATAAATACTGTTGGGGATATATGAATTATAATCAGCACCTAGAGCAAATTTTTGAAAGTTTAATTACAATATCTAGAAGGATGAAACACTGTTTGGAATGGAGAAGCCTGGTTTTCATATCTTTAAAGGCTCCCAAACGGAGCTTTATTGTTGTTGTAGAAGTCAGTTCACCTTGTCTTGAATTATCTTTTCCATGTAGTAATGTTGTAAAAATTAATTTCATATTCGATTACTATATTGAAGTCTGAATGAGGTCCCCATGCCACCCCCAAGTTAATCAAACATTTTGCAGTGAAGCTTGTTGAAATTAATTGTTGGAATTAGTTAGGTGTTGGAATTAGTTGTGTAGTGTGTAGTTGGTAGTTGTGTTATTGTGTATTTAATATGATAGTTGTGTAATGCCTATATAAAAGCCTCTCATTGTAAGTTCTAAATCAAGCAAATGTTTACACATTTTCTTCACAAATTCCCACATGGTATCAGTAGGTTGATCCTAGGGTCTTTTTTTTTTGTTTTTTTGTTTTTTTTTTTTTTTCGGGTGATACCACTGCCACTGCCATCGCCGACGTTACTGTTCCGGCGCACGTCCGACGACACCTCCGACATCCTCCGACTCCTTGTCAACCGCTGGTCTCACTTCCGTCGTCGGTCTCCTCCTTTGGCGTGTCTATCTCACTGTTTTTGTCAAAATACCCTCGGGAACCCTAGATTTACCCACCACCACTTCCGCACTTTTTTTTCCACAAACCACCACCACTACCCTCAGAGGTCACCGATCTACCTTCGCCGAGCGCCGATCTGCTCAGTTTTTTTTCCGTGATATTATTGATGGATCGCCCGTCAGAAGACGACACTCACCCCCGAGCTCCGATTTTGTCTAAATCAGGTTCCTTCGTCCCAACTCTTTCTGGTTCTCTTGTTATTACAACTGATAAGTTACTTGGTTCTATAAATTATGTTTCTTGGTCGGCTTCGGTTGAATTATGATTTATGGGGCAAGGGTGTGAAGATCATTTAACCTCCAGTGAGGATTCCTGAGGACGAGCGTCGGTCTTGGAGGAAGCTTGATGCTCAATTATGTAATCTCTTATGGCAGTCCAGTGATTCTAAACTTCTTGTCATGTTTCGACCCTATAAGACTTGCCACAAGTTATGAGTAAGGCTACCGCTTTGTATACTAATGATATACAGAGATTTTATAATGTTGTGTCCAATATGTTTCACTTCAATCAGCGTGATCTGGATATGTCTGAGTTTATTGGTCGGATTGAATCATTGCGAGAGGAGTTCAATTCTATCTTGCCAATTACCACTACTATTGCTGAACAGGAACGACAGCGAGAATAGTTCTTTATGGTGTTAACTTTGATTGGGATCCGATCTGAGCTTCAGCCCATTCATGATCAGATTTTGGCCAGTGCTACTATCCCCTCTGGAAATGTTTTTGCTCGACTTCTTCGAGTCTCCTCCACTTCTGTCATTGACTCTGAATCCCACTCCGCAGAGCCTTCTATCTTTGCAGCACAGGGCAGTTCCACAGGAAATCGTGGATCCCATATTCACCGAGGAGTGCGTCCCAAATGTAGTTACCGTCATAAGGTTGGTCACACCCGAGAGCGTTGCTATCAGCTTCATGGAAAATCCCCTCGTCCCTCTACTGCCAAGGTTGCTCAAGTTGACGGCACTGCCTCTCCTATTTCTTTTGAGCACTCATCTTAGCAAGTTACCTTATCTGGCCCGGATTATGCTGTTTTCCTTCAATATCAGGCCTCTCAGCAACCATCCTCTGCTTCTGTTGCCCACACTGGTAATTCTGTGGCCTGCCTCACTCAGTCCTCTCCTCTCGGCCCCTAGGTTATTGATTCCGGAGCCTTAGATCATATTTCTGGTAATCCACACATTTTCTCATCTTTAACCGGTTCAGATTCTCTCCTTATGGTTACCCTTGCTAATGGCTCTAAAACTGTTACTAAGGGTATCAGGCGAGCTTCTCTTGTTCTTTCCTTACCATTGACCTCTGTTCTTTATGTACCTGGTTGTCATTTTAATCTTATTTCCGTTAGTAAACTCACTCATGATCTTAACTGCTCTGTCACTTTTCTTAATAATTCTGTTGTCGTGCAGGACCAGAGTACGAGACGGATGATGGGTACAGGACGTGAGTCACAAGGCCTCTATCACCTTTCAAGGTCACTACCTTCCGTTGCTTGCACTTCTTCTGATTCTTCCCAAGTCGTTCATTGTCAGTTGGGTCACCCCAGTCTGTCCAAGCTCCAGAAGCTAGCTCCGCATCTTTCTGCTTTATCTTCCTTCAATTGTGAGTCGTGTCAACTTGGCAAACAAACTCGTACTAAGTTTCCCAAGCGTATCAATAATCGGGCTGCGTCCCTATTTGAGTTAGTTCATTCTGATGTTTGGGGTCCCTGTCGTGTCAACTCTGTTTTGGGATTCCGCTATTTTGTTACATTTATTGATGACCATTCTCGAAACACTTGGCTCTTCTTACTTAAAGATCGTTCTGAGTTATTTTCGATCTTTAAAGCCTTTTGTGCTGAGATTCACACTCAATTCGGTGTTCCTATACGCATATTACGCAGTGATAATGCTCGTGAATATTTTTCTACCCCGTTCAAAAACTTCATGTCCTCCCTCGGTATTCTTCATGAGTCCTCTTGTGCTCACACACCCCAACAGAATGGTGTCGCTGAACGTAAAAACAAACATATCATCGACACGGCTCGTACCCTTTTACTCCATAACCATCTGCCCTTTCGTTTCTGGGGGGATGCTGTTCTCACAGCTTGCTATTTAATCAATCGTATGCCTTCCTCTGTTTTACAAAATCAACTTCCCCACTCCATTCTATTTCCCATTCAACCTCTCCATCATTTACCCCTTCGCATATTCGGTTGTGTTTTCTTTGTCCATAACCTGACACCGGGCCAGGATAAACTGGGTGCTAAGTCTATCAAATGTATCTTCTTGGGTTACTCTCGACTTCAAAAAGGATACCGTTGTTATTCTCCCACTATTGACTGTTACATCATTTCCACTGACGTCACCTTCTTTGAGTCATCCCCATTTTTCTCTCCAAATACACCGCCCATTCCACTCCCTCCCGAGGTTCTTCCCGTTCCATTCTATAGTCCTCCATCAGAGGTTGTCCCATCACCTCGTCCTCTTCAGGTCTACCAACGTCGTCCTCACCCCCCCATCTGTCCAGGCTGACTCACACCCTGCTCCAGCTCCTAACCCTACTATGGAGCTACCTGCCCTACATGGTCCTATTGCCACTAGCAAAGGTATTCGTTCCACTCGCAATCCTCATCCTATATACACATTTATAAGTTATCATCGTTTATCTGCTCCATATTATGCTTTTGTTTCTATCTTGTCTTATGTTTCTATTCCTAAGAAGCTCAGTGAGGCACTATCTCACCCCGGGTGGAAGCAGGCGATGATTGATGAAATGGACGCCCTACACTCTAGTGGCACATGAGATTTGGTTCCTTTACCGTCCAACAAATCTGGCTGTCGGTGGGTTTATACAGTGAAGGTTGGTCCTGATGGAAACATTGATCGTCTTAAGGCTCAATCTGGTTGTCAAGGGCTATACACAGATATTTGGTCTGACTATGGTGACATTTTTTCTCCTGTGGCCAAAATTGCCTCTGTCCGATCGTTTTTCTCCATTGCGGCTATGCGTCATTGGCCCCTTTATCAGTTAGACATCAAGAATGCCTTTCTCCATGGTGATCTTCAGGAGGAAGTCTATATGGAGCAACCACTGATTTTGTTGCTTAGGGGGAGTATGGTTTGGTATGTCGGCTTCGCCGTTCTCTTTATGGTTAAAACAGTCTCTTTGTGCTTGGTTTGGGAGGTTCAGTGCTGTAATTACAGATTTTGGTATGACTCGTGGTGAAGCTGATCACTCTGTTTTTACCTGCCATTCCAATGGAAAATGCATCTGCTTAGCAGTTTATGTGGATGATATCGTCATCACTGGAAGTGATCAAGAGGGTATTCGGGAGCTAAAAACAAACTTATTTAATCATTTCCAGACTAAGGATTTTGGACGACTCAATTACTTTCTTGGCATAAAGGTAGCACAATCTAACTCTAGGGTAGCTATTTCCCAGAGAAAGTATGCATTGGATATTCTTCAGAAGACTGGTATGTTAGATTGCAGACCGGTGGACACACCTATGGATCCCAATGATAAACTCCTACCAAAAGAGGGGGAGCCGTTGGAGAATCCCAAAGAGTATAGGAAGTTAATCGGAGAACCACTGGATGATCCTGGACAATACAGGAGATTAGTTGGGAAGCTAAACTACCTTACCATCACACGACCGGATATTTCTTTTGCTGTAAGTGTGATTAGTCAGTTTCTACAAACCCCTTGCCAGAGTCATTGGGATGCTGTTATATGCATTCTTAGATATGTTAAAAGAGCACCAGACCAAGGTCTACTATATGAAGATAAGAGACTTACTCAGGTTATTGGTTATTCTGATGCAGATTGGGTGGGTTCTCCGTCAGATAGACGCTTTACTACAGGTTATTGTGTTCTGATTGGAGGTAATCTCATATCCTGGAAGAGTAAGAACCAAGTTGTTGTTGCCAGGTCTAGTGCAGAGGCGGAATATAGAGCTATGGCCTTAGCAACATGCGAGCTGATATGGTTGAAACAGTTACTGCAAGAATTAAAGTTTGGAGGAGGAGCACAAATGAAACTAATCTGTGACAACCAGACAGCATTACATATCGCCTTCAATCCTGTGTTTTCTGAGAGGACCAAACATATAGAAGTGAATTGTCACTTTATCAGAGAAGACTTTTTCAGGATGTATTGCTACTAGCTTTGTCAACTCAGACGGTCAATTAGCAGATGTCTTTACCAAGTCTCTTCGCGGTTCTCGTATTGATTTCATCTGTAACAAGCTTGGTGCATATAACATGTATGCTCCAGCTTGAGGGGGAGTGTTGAAATTAATTGTTGGAATTAGTTGAGTGTTGGAATTAGTTGTGTAGTGTGTAGGTAATATGGTAGTTATGTATTTAATATGATAGTTGTGTATTTAATATGGTAGTTGTGTAATGCCTATATAAGGCCTCTCATTGTAAGTTCTAAATCAAGCAAATGTTTATACACATTTTCTTCACAAATTCTCACATAGCTTTTGTGCAACACTTGAGAGCTGAGATCTAGATGTTCATGATCTTGCAGTGGACCTGTACTCTGGCAGATTGTTAATAGATTTCTCGGTAATGCAACTGATAGGAACCAATTAATAGAATCAGAATTAAAAAAAATTAAAACTGAATAAAGAATTTTATATTGAATAACCAAGCCAAACAACTTGTTCTAAGCGTTTTTAGCAGCTTTGGAGCTCCCCTGTTACCATTCCCTTGACAAAATTCCCTCTTCACTACTATAGCTGTCATCATGTGGTTATAATCGAATTCCCTTACAAAATGAATTGTCAAAATATTAACTAATGGCCAAACGACAAGTGGCAGAATAACAATATTGCCGTGAATAAAGAAATTAAAAAGAAAGACAATTGGCCAACAATCTGCTCATCCATGTGTCATTGCTGATAGTGAATGCTTTGCTGATTCCCTAGTTGTTTCTGCTACCTTCCCTTCCTCTGATAGACTCGAATCACCCTTGGCTTATCAATACTTCCCCCTAGAGTTTTAACCTTCTCCTCAAGGTTAAATGAATGAAAGTGAGTCTTAATGTAATATGCCTGCTCCCACGAACTGTCACATTCCGGAAGGTTTTTCCACTTAATCAACACTTTATATTTGCCAGTAAGTAACTTCCGAACATTCCGCACTGCTTCTGGTGTTACCCGCAATTCAAGTTCTTCAATAAGGCAAGCCGGTAAAGGGTGACTAGTTATGTTAGGGGAAATTGATTCTTTTAATTGCGAAACGTGGAAAACGGGGTGTATGATGGTCCCTTCAGGTAGCTGTAGTTTGTAGGCAACTTCTCCAATTTTCTTCAGGATGGTATGCGACCTATAGTAGCGTGGGCTGAGTTTTTGATTTGGTCATTTTGCCAACGATCTGAACTTGTAAGGTTATAGCTTCAAAAACACCCTATCTCCACACTGGAAAGACATGTCCCTCCTCTTCGTATTAGCTCTTTGCTTCATTAGATTCTGAGCCACAATTAAATTTTCTTTAAGCTCATCCAATATGATGTTGCGATCCCTTATCACAACATTAACTTCTTCCACAAGTGAAATGTCCTCACTGAAAAGCAACAACACTGGTGGTGTCCGCCCATACAATGCCTCAAACGGGGTCATCCCTGCAGACTCTTGAAAAGTGGTGTTATACCAAAATTCAGCCCAATGTAGCCATCTAATCCACTGTTTCGGTTGCCCACTTACAAAATAGCGTAGATAGTCTTCTAAATAGCGATTAACTACCTCGGTTTGCCCGTCTATTTGGGGGTGATATGTTGTACTCATTTTCAAAGAAGTTCCAACTAATCTAAACATCTCTCCCCAAAATTGACTCATGAAGATCCTGTGTCTATCTGCAATAATAGTCTATGGAAAGTAGCCTTACTATCTCCTCAACAAAGACTGAAGCCATTTCCCTTGCCGTATATGGATGCCCAAGCTTAATGAAATGACTATACTTGGTGAGTCTGTCAACTACCACCATTATCGTATCAAAATGCTAAATTCGTGACAGCCCTATGACAAAGTCCATCGATATGTCATTCTAAGGCAAAGTGGGGATTGGTAGGGGTTGTAACAAGCCTTGAGGGCTTAAAGTGGAGTACTTGTGACGTTGACATACTGCAACATACTTCCTAACATCAGACTTCATTCTCTCCCAGTACAAAACTGTTGCCACCTTTTTGAATGTCCTGAGTGACCCCGAGTGACCTCCTTGAGGAGTGGCATGGAATTCCTTGAGGTGTTCAGGGATTCGAGGGGAATTTTTTGGAATTACTAACCTGCCTTGGTGCATCAAACAACCACCTTGGAGAGAGTATGAGGGGTGAGCATTTGGATCAATCACAAGACCTTGCACTAAGGCACATAACTTATGGTCACTACTTCATCCTGAAGTTCTACTAGAGCAAGACATGATGCAACTGATAGGGCTGTAAAAACCGCAGACAGTTTTTCTCTCATCATGATCGACTGATTTATTTCCAATGCATTGTCAACACTTTCCATGGAAGACCCTTCAATACGAGACAACGCATTAGCTGCTTTGTTCTCTAATCTAGGCTTGTACTGTATTTCAAAATCATAAGCCATCAATTTTATCAACCATTTCTTATGATTTTCCCTAATGACCCTTTGATCTAGTAGGTGCTTCAAGCTGCTTTGGTCCGTCCTAACCATGAATTTTCGGCCAAGCAGATACGACCTCCATTTTTGAATGGCCAACAGAATGGCCATCAGTTCCCTTTCATAAACAGAGGAGGCTTGGGAAAGTGTATGACTCCAGAAAGCTATAGGGTGACCTTCTTGCATAAGGACAGCTCTCAACCCTACGCTAGATGCATCGGTCTCCACTATAGAAGTTTTGGAAAAATCTGGCAGATTGGTCATTGCATGTTTCAAAGCTTCAAATGCAACTTGAGCTTCTGTAGTCCATTTAAAGATGTTCTTCAACAACTGAGTCAATGAGGCAGCTATGGTTCCATACCCCTTTACGAATCTTCTATAATAACCTGTGAGACCTAGGATGCCTCTCAAAGCTTTAATATTGACTGACACATGCCAATTCTTCATGCTGTTTAACTTAGCAGGATGAATTGCCTTAGATACGGCCTGAAAATCTCATTCATGGGGGCTTGGAAAGTAGATGGAGCATTAGTCAAGCCAAATGACATAACGAGGAACTCATAGTGTCCCTCATGAGTTCTAAAAGCCTTCCTCTCAGTGTCTTCTCTTAAAACACAGATCTGATGATAACTAGACTTTAAGTCTAACTTCGAAAATATCACGGCTCCCTTTAATTCATTCATCAATTCATCGATCACTGGAATAGGGAATTTGTCAGGGATGGTCAGCCTATTCAGAGCTCTGTAATCCACTCACATCCTCCACCCTCCATTTTTTTTAACTAATAGTACTGGACTTGAGTAGGGGCTGGTACTCCTTTTAATTATTCCTGCTTCCAGCATATCCTTTACTATACTTTCAATTTCAGCTTTTTGGTAATACGGGTACCTGTAGGGTCTGATATTTGGTGGAACGACACCATCTTTCAACCTGACCCCCGGGTTAAGGGCACGAGAGCCCTTGTTTTACTTTTCAAATCATAAGCCCGTTCCAAAGCCCCATTCTTATCTTCTATCCTTTGGGCTAGCTCCATTATATCTGTGTTTTTTGTGGGTTGGTTCAACCTGACTTCAGCCTTTATCTCTTCCTTCAGCCCATTTGTAAATGCTCATGCTAGCATGTCTTCGCCGACGTCGATTAACGGAGCGGCAATTAATTCGAAGCGTTCTCGATAAACTGCCACAGACCTAGTTTGCCTCAAGGCCACCAAATTTTCGTACCCATTTCATTCTTGCGAATCACAAAATCTCCGGAGTAGTTGAATTTTAAAATCGCTCTAGTTGGTTATCGGAGTTATCCTCTGATTCCAGTGATACTAACTCAAAGCTTTGCCATCCATACAAACCACTGTAGCTGGGATCTGTTCTTCTTCTGCAACTTGATTTATCGAAAAATACCTCTCCACTCGTAATAGCCAGTTATATGGACCGGCCCCCGTGAAAACAGGGAGTTCCAACTTACGCCATTTTTGTTCATATCTGTCAAACGTTCCTTCGCTGGGTTTGCTGTGATTATTTTGTCCGGATTCCTCAGTGGTTTTCTCACCGGACGACTCCCCACTCATTTTCTCCTTTCCCTTCTTGCTTAACAGCAACTCTAGTACCTTGTCAATGCTAGCTCTCATTTCGCTCAACTCCGTCTCGACATTACCCATTTTCTTTTTCAACCCCGTCACGTCTTTTTCCACGCTATCGATCCTATTCTCCAATTTTCGTACCATACCAAAATCGTTTGGCTTTGATACCAAATTGATAGGAACCAATTAACAGAATCAGAATTTTTTAAAAAAAAAAAAAAACTGAATCAAGAATGGTATATTGAATAACCAAGCCAAATAGCTTGTTCTAAGCGTTTTTAGCAACTTAGGAGCTCCTCTGTTACCATTCCCTTGACAAAATCCCCCCTATACTACTATAGTTGTCATCATGTGGTTATAACCGAATTCCCTTACTAAAAGAATTGTCAAAATATTAACTAATGGCCAAACGACAAGTGGCAGAATAACAATATTGCCCTGAATAAAGAAATTAAAAAGAAAGACAATTGGCCAACAATCTGGTCATCTATGTGTCATTGCTGATAGTGAATGCTTTGCTGATTCCCTGGTTGTTTCTGCTGCCTTCCCTTCCTTGGATAGCCTTGAATCGCCCTTGGCTTATCAGCAACTGTTTCTGTTTTATTGGTGAAAAGACTGAAAAATGTTCTGCAGAAAAATGCTTTTGAATGGGGGTTCAGTGGAGTTCCACACTCGGAGGATGCCATTATGGTGACTCAACATGTTGCAAACTTTTTTATCAGGTTAGTCTCGTCAGCCATAAAACATTAGCATTGATGTTTTAGGTCGTGAACTTCATTGCTACACAAGTAGTAGAATCATGGCATTGCAATGCGTAATGTCTTCTATGATGCTGTCTCAACAAAGCCGATTTTTTTTTTTTTTAGAAAATCATTTTCTATGGAGATATATGAAGAAAAAACAACCATGATAAATTATAGGTAGCTTTTGTTATTAAAGAATCATTGATGACCCATTAATAACTATCATTGCCACACATACGCAAGATGATTGAAGATGCAAACATATTATTATTCAAAGTTACAAATTAATAGTTGTTCTTAGCAATTCAATAGCTAAAACTGAATTAGGACCACCATGGGAGTATGTTAATGTTTTAGTAAAGAAATTTAATTAGGGTTTTTGCTTTTGAATGCACCCAAACAATTAAAGGAACCGACGATAACATAAACTGATCTATATCTTTGTTGCAGTGAGGCTAGGAAATCATTAAACAGGCCACCTGCTCAAAAGGTGCTTGACAACCTCATTTACAATTACAGTCCTACATATTGCGGGAAGGATGGGTAAGCCAACAGTGTCTTTTTTGGATACTAGTTCAATATTTTAACTCGCACATAAATTTCTGGTTCTGATTGCTGTTGCAGGAGGGGATACGATGAGGTTTACATTTTTTCCAAACTTCGAACCTCTACTCTATAAAGGTTACAATTGTAACAAACTTCGAAGCTTGGAAAAGGTATTATTGTTGGACATGTACATACTGCCATCACATTATATGACTTTGCTCTCAAAAGTATTATTCCCATTCCACGAAGCTTTTCTTTGGTTTGTTTTTCAACTAGTCTCAACTAAGTTTTTAGATAAAAACTAATATGTGCCAGTAATTTCCCATTAACTGCATTTCATGCTATATAAAACATTCTGGCAATGTTTGCAGATGATTATTTGTCACTTTTTTCCATCAGTAATTCCATGACCATGATCAAACCAGTATTGCTATCGATACATGTTTGCAGAAGTTAGTCGAGGAAACATTTTGCCTGCACTAATTTTATTCTTCTTCGCACCTGCATGTTATTAGGTCTGCACCATAGAGAGTAACTATATTCCTGCATCTGCTTGTAGTGTTGTTTGTCCTTTGACATATTGAAATCTATGTTTTACTGTCTTTTTGTAAGTTAAGAAATCCCTTAACCTCGATAATTTTTAGTGGCAAGGTATATATATATATATATATATATATATATATATATATATAATCTAGACAAAATGTGCATTCTTTCAAATGCTTTTAGAAAAACAATGGTTGTCATTATAGGTTGGTGGAGATTCTTTCTCTCTCAACCCTCAAATAATATTTTTGGGTCCTAGCACAAATCTCATCACACAACCCACCGCACCATATATTCAACTAATAGGGTTTCGTATTTCCCTTTCCCATCTCTCATAATCAAGTTTAAAATATGAGCAACACTTTTCTTAAGGAGGAAGTCTCCATCAAGTTTGGAAGTCTCTACCATTCTCCATTAACTTTGGAAGTCTACCATTCAAATATATAAAAATTGCCGAATCATTAGAGCTTGTTAGTAAAATACTAAAGTCCTGGTGCCAATATATTTGGATTGTAAAATTACTTTTATTGCATCTATTATTATTATTATTTTTTTTTTAAAAATGGATATTATCATTTTTCTATCTGTTAATATGCTAACGTTTAATCAAATTCAGAGAGTTGAAGTATTCATTTTTTCACTTGAAGTATAAAAATTGTTCACTTTTCCATTTAGATGTTACCAGTGATATTATAAAGGTTTTTTGGTCATTTGATAATGTGTGGGTGGAAAAGTAAATTTTCTTTGAATTTCGGGTGGAAAATTAAATACTTTAAAACATGTGATAAATTTTAAGTGAATAATTTGTGAATTTTCAAGCTTTTGTAATGAATTTATATTAAAAAAAAATTTAAAAATTGTTCATATCATTTTGAGATGATGATTAATGTCTCCAAGGGGTGTCAGCTATTTTTGAAAAGATCCGGATCCATAAGAATTTGGATTCACATAAATCAGGAATCCGTAAATACAATAAAAAATAAGAGAAATGATCAATCATATATTCATGTTATTAAAAATATATAATTTCTATGATTTTGAGTATTTCAAACATTGTTTACTTATTTTCATTATTTGAAAATTCCTAACAACGCAGTTGTCAAAAATGTAATTTAAATAAGAAAATGTTCTACCTCTTAAAATCGCATCAACATCTCCTCTCCAATCTTATTCTTCTAATAAATCATTTAACATAGGGGTGGGCAATTTAATTTCATTACTTAAAAATCTTCTTCTTCTTCTTTGGACTGTAGATACATTTGTGGAATATTGGGTGAACCGGTGAATAAAATAGTAGGAATTGTATATTTTTGATAACATGACAATATTCGAGTATACAATTAACAATTTTCTGAAAAATATTTTGTTGATTATGATTTTTTACCCCGAGGAAGTTCCAATACCAAGGAGGGGTAGTTTGGGGTTTGTAAATAGCCAAAAGAAGAATCAAGAGAGCCTAGAGAGGCTGAAGTCAGATGATGGACCCGAGCCCAGTATACATAAGATTTCTCCCGAGAACAAGATCGATTTAATGAAGCAAAGTTGGGATACCTACCGACCAAGAAGTATCAGGTTTGGCAGCATTCGACCATTTGTGGAAGATGACCTGAGGTGGTCATTTTATAAACCCGACCTGGGTAGAGAAGTCAGGAAGAGTATGATTAGTTATCAATCACCTCGGCATGCCGACCCAAAGAGCGGAGTTGGGACCATAAGTTTTGTGTTCAAAAAGTATGTGACGTATGCCCAGAAGAAAAGATATCATTCTAGGAGGCTACGGGAAAACAACGGTTCTCATTGAAAGTAGCCATTGCCTGCCGCCATGGGGCGGTGCAGTGGCATGGGAGTGGCAGAGCAGAGCCGTCGTAGGCCGCCATAGGCCAGTGCAGCTACAATGAAAAAGAAGCATTATGATTGACCGAATTAAGGGTGGTTGAGGAGATTTGTAACTGCAATGATGACAATAACATGAGTTTACGTCGTGGGCGGTGAAATAGTGAATTTAGAAGCCTATATAAATGAGTTAAAGCCATAGATCTAAAAAAAGGAATTTTATGGGCATCTCACAACTCAAAAAAAGATATGAGAACTTTAAAGCTAGTGATAGAGAGAGCATAGCCGGTCGGTTAGTTGACCGAGTGAGTGAATTGTAAAGAGCTTTCATAAAACCCGAGGAGTTGTAAAACATTTGAAAGCTTATCACACCATTTGTAGTTCGGGTCGGTTTTGAGCCTGAGAAGGTAATAAAATACATTTTTTTTCTTACTCTCGTGGACGTAGGTAGGTGTCACTCTCCGCCGAACCACGTAAACCCTTGTCTTTGTGATTATTTATTGTTTGCTAAGTTTGCTTTGGTTCCATACTAACCAAACAAATTCATTGCTGAGGAAGGTTTGTTCGAGGAGTTGATTTCCCAAATTGCCATTGGAACCAAAAACAGCCTTTAACAGCTGGCGCCGTCCGTGGGGATCCAAGTACAAAAGCAGCAATCACATTAAGACGATGGCAAGAGACGGAAACCACAAAGCTTCGGAGACCTCAACGGCAAAATGGATGAGAAAGATGGAAGAGACCCTGTAATAGGAAAATGGAGAATGCTTGTAAGGACCGGGAGACAACCTAAGCCTTTATAAAGGCTATGATGGAAAAAATTGAGAGATTGAAATAGTGATGAGAGAGCAGGGGCTGGTAGGTCCCGGCAGAAGGAAAAAAGAGATAGCCAATGGAAAAAAAGAGTGGGAGTAGATGCAGATCGAGAAATTGAGAGGATGGATGTCCATAAAGTAAGGTTGGTGGTTGTGGCTAGCGCCACACCCATAGAAGAACCCTGAGAGGAAGAAGATGATAGGTAAACCTCAGAATCATCTAGTAACTGCCCATTCGAACGATATTCAGAGAGTGGGCGTGGGGCTCCTAGTCGTGGAAGATACCATGCTCGGAATGTGAAGTATAAAGAAACTATCGGTCGAGAGCAAGATAGCTCAGAGACCCAAATGAAGGATTGGTTTAAGAAGGAGATGGGGAAATAGGAGAAAAGCACGAGAGGATATGCTCGGTTCGACCAAAATTTGAAAACAACATCCTATTTTATGAAGGAGGTGTTAGGGGTGGAGTTCCCAAGAAGGCCGCAATGGATATTTATAAGGGCAACACATACCCCAAATCCCATATTGAAAAGTTTCTTTTACTAATGGAGATTCAAGGCATGGTTGGTGTAGGCACTGCATTTTTGCATATAAGTCCCGATGATGAGTCTCGTATGGAGACACTACCTCTTTGATTGTGAAAGCCGCGGGAAACGGACGTCGGAAGGGCAAAGTTGGAAATTAGCATTTGGTCGGATTTAACTCGCTTGTTTCGCTTCGGGTTCGCTTGTTGGACCTCTATTTTAAAACACACCAAACCCATTAAATCACATTAAAAAATAATTAAAACATTTAAAACACATCTCACAAATTAAATAATTAAAACATTTAAAATACATGTCACAAATTAAAACAAATTAAATTAAACTTAAATTAAATTAAATTAAATTAAATTAAATCACATTCACAAATTAAATTAAACTTAAATTAAATGAAATTAAAATCAAAACAAATTAAATCCAATTAAATCAAATTAAAATTAAATCAAAATAAATTAAATACCAAAATTAAATAATTCACCTCCAAATTAAAATCAAATCAAAATCAATTCATTCCTAACTTTAATAAATCACTCACCAATTTAAATAATTCCCCACCAAAAATACATTATTCTTTCCCCTTTAAAATGAAATAAAATCCCTCCATGATTAATTGATTTGTTTCCTTTTAAAATCCATGCACAAACAAATCCATGCACAAACCCTGGCTGGCTGGCTGGCAGAAAAACACAAACAACCAAATCTTGCTCACGAATGAACAGAAATCAAATTCCCCTCTGACTTGCGCATGCCCTAGACGCCAATAACACTCTCACTGCCTCACGCTCACGTCCCGACCATCAACCTTCATTACTTCCACCAGCCTTCAACGCACTTATCACACCTTCACGTAAGCCATTAATCACGCTTTCAACAAAACAGCTCACTGACCCCCTTCAACAATCATAAACCCTCAACGTGTCACTCTCTTTCACACGCAAACAATAAACCCTTCACAGCCTTCACGCTAATATCCCACCTGCCTCCCACAAAAACTCAAGGATCAGCCACGCATCAACCTCTTTGACCTCACGCATTAGCCTCCACGCACATCACACTGCCACGCATCATAGAGGCTTCACACCATCACCAAACTAGCCTGCAACCGACTGAACAAGCACACCATAAACCGACTGAACAAGCACACCATAAACCGACCTTCAGCAGCCCCTATAATCAACACAGAATGCGCACATCACCTTGACTCTCAAACGCACGTAGCCCTCCTCTCAACCCTCAGTAAACAAATTTAAAGCACCAGCCCCCATCCAGTAACAACACACACATCCGCACCTAAGACCACTGCCCACTGCCGAGAGAATCCCCATAAATACAGTCCCCAAAAACTGCACCAAATCAGTCCCTAAACTGTCCCGAAATTGCCCTGAATTAACCCAGAAACTGCCCAGCAAAACTGTCCAGAATAAGCCTTAAAACAGTCCAGAAAACACACCCAAAACAGTGACGAAAACTACCCAAAACAGTCCCCGAAACACCCAGAACAGTAGCCTTAATAGACCTGAAACAGTGATCAGAAAATACACCTGAAACAGCAGCAAATCGGAGTGAAAACAGCAGCCCGAACAGCAAAAAAGCGAGGAAAGACGTTGAGTTAGTGAACCGGAAAAGTTGCGGAATATCAACCCTTCCGACGGCCGTGTAACGCGCTTTCGAGAGACGACAAAAGAGGTTAGACCTGATGGCACCTTTTTATTTATTACCTTTTCGTTTATTTTTGTTTATTTTAATATATTATCGCATGAGAGTCATTTGAGGCATGATGTGATTGTTGGATGGGGGGAACATGTGCTCCATTTTGTGGTATATCAGATGGAAACCCGGACGTAAATTCCGTAGCCGATTCCGAATGGACGATAGTGCGGTCTGCACTCGGGATACAACGCCACTTACCACTTAAGATACACGTATTTCGTTTCATCCAAACTTTGTATTCAAGCATGATTATGTTGTTAGCATGTTATTTATCTTAAACATGATTTAGTCGATAGAAAGCTATTTCTTTATGCATGATTAGGTTGTTTTGACATTAGGTATTTAATTTATATCTATGCTTAGATTCTTATTTATTTTCCGCATTAGATAATTGAGCATGTTTGTGTGATGATTGTATGTTATTACGTGTTTGCCGCCATGACAACTTACTTTGAAATATGCGAACTTAGATATAGGTTCTCATTGTTATTATTATGCATGCGGACTTAGGCGTAGATTACCCTTGAGCATGAATGTTGAATAGATTCGGTTAGTTTATTGCACAAATCATATCGTTACAAGTGACATAAGTAAGAGACCATTCCGAACCCAACGGTTTGAGGTCTTCCCTTGCGAGGGGTGAGTGCGGCCTTAAATCTTTGTCTCGGTTCACACCGGGTGGCGACTCCATGTTATTTCGTACTCCCAACTAGGCCGTGAGCCTAGAACAACGTCGTCGATTTCTGTGTCCTACAGTTGGATAGGCGATATGCGAGGTATTCCCCATGACATTGGGAGGATCAACCAGTTTGTGGTTCAGAAATCTGACTTCGCCACTCCGGGGAGCATTAATAGTTTTCTACAGCTGAGGAAGTCCTTCGTGGCCCATTTCAAATGAGCGTGTGCACTAAGGAAAATACTCGGGTCATTAAGGATGATGAAACAACGCAGAGATGAGCCGCTAAAGAGTTTTATCGACAAGTACCACAACATGGTGTTGGAGGCCAGGGCTTACGAGTCCCCGGAGGCCCTTAGGTGCTTAAAAGAATCCCTGAGGGTTTGGGAGGTTATGATTGTTGGAATATATGCACTAGAGCTTCATGTAATGTAAACAAAATGATTTGCTATCAAATAAATGATGAATTGTTCATTTATCAAATGTTTTGATTTAAATCGCATATTGTAAATTATTTTATTTACCCTAGATTACTTATGTGCCTTCACACTTAGTGTATGAGTGTTATAGACAAGAGGACTTAATTCTAAAGTTAGTAATCTTAAATAGTCCATAGAGAGAAAACAAAGCGGGTATTTTGTTTGTGGTTTATCTATAGCTGTGGTGCACTCTATAATTGTATGACGACCTTGATCCTGGATCGTCCATGTGGTGACCTGAGAATGTAGGCACCTTATATGATGTGATCATATAGGACTTGACCCAAATAGAAATGAATTTATTATAATATCCGTTAAAATAAAGAAATTCATTTCAATATACTAGATGGTCATATATGGATTGATCTGAATCCTAAGTGTACTACGAACTCCTGCATGACAGGCTATGTCATTTGATTTATAAAGGTGAGGTTGATGTAGCAATCCCGACCAATAGCTATGTATTTTGGGGACATAATTTGAGATGTAGTAATAGACGTTTTACATAGATATGAAGTTCACTCCTTGCGAGAAGTAGACGAGTATCTTCCTTAAGGGTTGATTCGATACTTGAACGATTACATCGCTCAAGTCTTTCTATTACGAATAGAAATATTAATATTCATAATGGTTATGAATAAATCGTTCATTAGAGAATCAATGGTACCTAAGGTAAAAATAATTAAAGGGGTATAACAAACATTATGACATGACTCTAATTATGAGATACTCGTGAAGAGCCAATCCGTATATAATGACTGTATCGATGGACACCGATGAAGTTCGGCTTATATTATTTATCTACGTCAATAAGAGTGCAGCTTCGGGTTTTTAGTGGAATAACTTGAAGTTAATAATTCAGAATATTTAATTAAAGAGTTTAATTAATATTCCGGGATTATTGGAGCTCAGAACTGTAGGTCCATTTGGTCCTCGTGCTCGCTCGATATAATGTAGCAAATTAAATATAATTGGATAGTCCAATTATATACTCACATGTGTGTGTGTGTGTGTGTGTAATTATTGTGATTAATAATATATTTTGTCACACATGAGACTTTATGTTGAATTTTATATAAGGCTTTCATTAAATAATTGATTATGAGATAATCATTTAATATATTAAAATTTATAATTATTAAATTATATTTTATAATTTAATATATTATTTTGGAAATAAATAAATTTAAAATTTGATTTTAAAACCTTTCATTGTCAAAATTAGTAGTTACATTTTTTAATAAGTAACATATTAATGTCTTGATTATGACATTAAATAAATTTTTTTGATGTCATTAAAATACCCAGCGTGGTTGAATTTTGTGAGGGATATGAAGAGTTTTTGCTTTGATTTTTGACAAACAAAGACATCTCTACATGTTTCCAAAACACAATGACCGTTTGATAAAGAACATTCACATTTCAATAAATTATCTTTATCATATAAACATAAAATTCCATCCTCAATGTTTATTTTATATCCCTCTTTATCTAATATTGACAGTGATATTATTTGTCTGATAATTGAGGGAACATAATAACAGTCATGAAAATCTAATTTACATCTATTTGGGAGATCTAGAACAACTGTTCATATGGCATTGACATCCAATGTCTCGCCATTGACAACTCTAAGCTGGATCTCCTATTTATTCAACATTCTTTTAACCCTCATTTCCTGCAGGGAATTGTAAATATGAGTAGGACTGCCAGTATTTAACACTCATCCACTATTTGCATCTAAGGTTAATGAGATGTCAATAATTGGAAAAATACAAAGCGTACCTGAGGGTCCTGCTTTTCCTTTTAGCTCTGGACAGTCCTTCTTCCAGTGTCCAGACTTCTTGCATTGTAGACATTGGTCACGAGCTACTTTCGGTTTTGCGCCTTTGCGCTTCTTGGAGTTCTTCTTTGATATCTTCTTCTTCCCCACCTTGATTTTCTTTGACTTCCCAGAAGTCTTTGAAGAGCCAGCTCCACCATGGAGATATAGTGTGAGGTTGCCTTTCTTCAAATCTTGCTCCGCCGTGCGTAGCATGTTATGGAGTTCTTCGTATGTGGCTTGCATTGAATGTATATGGAAATTTAATACAAAGCCAACATAAGAACCAAGCAAAGAAGACAAAATCAATTTACGGCCAAGCCTTTCATCAAACACAATGCCCTGCGTTCCAGATATCAAATCTGGCCTATCATGTTCAAAATATGTGTACTGATATCTCCTCCCTCCTTGAGTTTAGACAGAACAAATCCTTAGACCTTCGATAAAGTTCCATTTCTTGGTTTGCCTCGAACAACTCCTTGAGTGTTCGCATGATGCTCTAAGCATCCGATACTTCAATGTATTGTCTCAGCAAATCTGGAACCATCGATCCCAAGATGTAGGATTTCACCTTCAGGTTATCATCAATGTACTGTCTCAGCAAATCTGGAACCATCGATCTCAATATGCACTAATGAGATTCGTATGTACACTCTCACACTAATGATGATATTGGGTGATCGTTAACTCATCACGCTACATCTAATGTTTTACCGAAGCGACCTAAGTTTCGAGCACTTATACCCTCACATTAATGACGATATTGGATATAAGTAGTAAGAACTCATTCATCTCTGTATTGACAAGACGGACCATCCAATAATGCTCCAACATTATTAATATTATTACTTAAAAGTAATCACCTAATCACGAGAGATTTATGACAATGAAGTCATTTAAGTATGTCAAAGTTTTAATTTAAAACATGCAATACATATCCAATATGTCTTATGCATATTTAAATTAAAATTACTATACCATAGATTCAAAGACATTTGTTGTGTGGTTAAGCCTTTGCTACTGATACCATTCTGTTGGGGCAGTTGTGGAACCCCCAGGGTCGGATCGGTGCCACAGGCAGCGGAAATGGATCTAACTCATGGATATCAAGTATGGGTGTAATTTTAAATTATTTAATTAAATACTATACTCCATTACGAGTGTATAGGAAAAAACCGGGATTGAATCGGAGTCCGGAAGCTCCAGAACGAAGCAAAACAAAATTACCGCGAGCAGCGCGTACACGCGCGCTACAATTCGCAACAACTTCCTTTTTTTTTTAAAAAAATTTCATTTCTTTTGCTTTTCATTTCCTTCAGCTCATATTTCAGTGAGCTGAAGGAATTAGAGTCTTTGACCCTAACTCTTTCCGATCTTCCTTAACACTTCAAAAACACCTAAAATTAATTTTTAATTTTAAAACCAACATTAACACATGTTATAGAATAAAAATCAAGTTTTGAAAATATCAAATATTTTTACAAAAGCATAAATTTATTTTAAATACGCACTTGCGTAAATTTTGAATCCAATACACAAACTAAATTAGAATCCCAATAAAAAATGTCTCGTGAACAATTCTAGGTCACCCAAAGGTGGTCAACTGATTCTAGAATGGTAGCCATGGCTCTAAGCTTTAATCTAGAGTTCCAAACTCTTATTAATTGTTTCATGTCCAAAATGAACATCTTTGACCTAATTCATAAGCATGTTGTGTTTATACTTCTAAAGTATCATAACACAATTGATTAGCCTTATTTCAACATTATGCTTTGTGATCATGCATCTAATACACAAATGAGCATAGCTATGGAGAAGATCAAACATTACCTAGTAAGCTTGATGCAATATCCAATATACTTCTCCTTGTTGAAATTGTTGGAGAACCTCCAAGGTGTGCAAGCTTGACTTCAAGATCCAATCTTGTTTCCAATGCTACCAAGCTTCACTTCAAGATCCAATCTTGATTTCTCCTATATGAAATGTTGTAGATCCTCACAAGCTTCTTTAAACACTTCTCTAACTTAGGCTAATCTCTCTAAGAATTTACTTGTATTTGTACTTATAATTAAAACTTTCCTAAAACTTGCTATTTATAGCAAAACTTAGGTAATTTTTAATTAATAAAAGTTGTAATCAATTTTTAAGTGGGCTTAATCCAATTTGTCCAAATATATATAATTAGGTGTGAATAATCTCCACTGTCTCCCACTTTAATTTAATCCAATTAAATCAAGTCAAAGATTAGGAAATGGATTAGTTAAATGTTTGCCACCTTGATTTAATCCAATTAAATCAAGCGAAAACCACATATTATTATATACTTACAATTACCATAATATCCTCAAATGGTAGATATAATTATGATTTTACAATTAAGCCATTGTGTAATTATTGAATTAATCCAATTAGGTTAAAGTAACTAATCAATGTTATCAAATAACACTTGATTATCTTAGTTGATAATTATAATATCGAATATTATCTTTTTATTAAAAATAATCGGCTATCCAAGTGCTCAACGAGTATACTTCATATTGGGACTCTCTAAGTTCAGACACGTTCGTCATATAAGCCTAGCAAATATGTACGCAATTCGGCCACCTCCGAATTCGCGAAGAACACGAACGACCTTTCTTAACTATACAAATCGAGGTCATTACATATGTTTAACAATCCCTCCGTCGTAGGCTATCCGAGTTGTGCTTAGGAAACATAGAATATACCGTCAAGTTTCCAAGGCGCACATCTCATGTCGACATGTCCACGATTCTTTACAACTGATGCGATCCACCCTAGGTGATCGGCATTGGCCAAAGTCTTTAAGAATCATGACTTACTCACATGGATACCTAAACCCCTTATGATACACATACGGGCCGAACGATCCTATCTTGCTTCGCACTTGATTACTGAGTGAATTGATCCACACCCAACGAACATCTAGAGGCCAGACCATGAAAGGTTTCTGACATACATGACATCAAAGTGTGGAGGATCTCACACAAAATCAATGATATCTTATAGTCAAAGTATTACATATGCTACTCGACTCAAGGAGATTCCTATTGACGGTGGTGTGTACTTTCAACTATTAGGAATCACTTATGAGTCATTTAGTATTCCCTTCAACGAATACCCACATGTCTGTTGGGGTTTTAGCGCGGGCGCAGCGGAAGCTCGCGGTTCGAGCGAAATCGTAATTTTAAAACTTTTTAAAGTTACCAAATAAATTATTCAATATCCAATATGAATAATTCATTCATATTTCACCTAAACATATTTATTCGATAACAAATAACGACATAAATAGGAAAGAAACATCGCGAAACTTTTACGAAAATATTTTTCCGTAAAATGACATAAAACGCATTTTTGTCCGAACCAACCAACCAACACACATGGGGGCTGCCCAGGTCAGCTCAAATAGTGCTTGGGAAGTTCATGGGCTGCCAAACGGTGACCAATTCACTATTTGGACAACAGACACCCGATAAGCCCGAAACTCACCCGGTAACGCCGTTTTTCACCGTTTTTGCATATTTCAACTCCGAAATAATTTCTGGCAATTGTTCCAATGCCCAAATCACATCTAATACATTTATACAACATACTTTTCATCACCAAAATCACAGAAAATCCAGATCTAATTTGGTTACCAAAAATATCATTTTTCATGCTTTAAAATCCAATTTTTTCAACATTAATCATATCAACATTAACACCAACCAAAGCCACCACTTATGAAGAACTCAAGAATAATTCTAGGAGTTACAAGAGTGGTCATAACACTCTAGAATGGTAACAAGTCATCAAATGACAAAATTGAATCAATATTACACTAATATCATCCAATCAAACTTCACACATGCATCTAGCCTCCAAATCCATCCTCCAAATCAAAAAGCCCCAAAATATAAGAAAGGAAGAAACCCTAGAACTATTCTAGATATTCAAGAACAAGAAACAAGTTTTCTAAGTTTAAGCTTATTGAAGATTACCTCCAAATCTTGTAATTTCCTTAAACTTTTTCTTGAATTTCTTCTCTTTCTTCCTTGTATCATCAAGAAAATTTTGGGAACTATTTTTGGAGATAGGTTCGACCATGGGAGCTTCATTTAAAGAGAAAACAAAATTTTCAACTTTAAATATCAAGGTCAAACCGACTTAGGGAGAGAAAAAAGGGTATTTTGGTCATTTAGTCAATAAATCTAATTAATTAATAATAATAATCTTTAAGGTAACAAATCCAATTTGTAAACTTTAAGCTTAATAAAATCATGCCATATGTAACCAATAATAATCAAACATATTGCATAACAATTATGTAATATTGGAATAATTTAATTATCTAGATATTTAACATTTAAACGTCTAAATAATTAATTAATGCGATTATTATTATATATGTATTTTTATTTACATTAACAAATACATAAATTAATGACATGTGTCAAAGTCTCATTTGATAATTATTTAATATGTATCAAATCAAATTTTGTATCAAATATAAATACACATTAATTATTAATTGACCGAAATACCCATAATGCATGTATTTTCGTTTAACCGTTTAAACAATTCGAAGTAACTCATTCAATTCGGTGAAGTATTATGAATAATCTATATTATTCATAGCGCGTTGCTTAAATGCTCAACGAGTACACTTTATATTGTGGAACTCTCTAAGTTTAGGTTTATCCATCACATAATTCAATTTCGTGCCCATAATTCACCCACTCATGAATTATGACGACCACAGATAATCTCGCTAAACTATGCAAGTTGAGGTCATTGCATACGTATAATCCCTCCGTCACAGGCTATCAATATTATACCGGGGATATAGATAAGAACGTCAAATCCCTAAGGTATAATATAATCGATTTTTAAATTTACGATCTCTAAATAATACTCAGAACTCGCTTCCGAAGTATACCACAGCCATGGATTTACTAGATCGCAAATATGTACATGATACCTATGCCTTGTACACAGGACTAACAAATTCTATCTGATACTCACACGATATCATGAGCTTCAGTCCACACCCAACGAACAGGCGGAGGTCTGATCTAAATAGATCGGTGATATGACTGCTATCAAAGTGTGGAAGATATCTAATATATTCACAGTGGTATCTCAAGTCTAAAGACCACTATGCTACTCGACTCGAGAAGATTCCTATTGACGTTGGTGTAACATTTATTAGAAAATCTTCGGTCAGTCGTTCAGTATTTATCCAATATAAACACCTACACGTCTATACGGGTCTCCTAAGACTCATGATTCATTGGGATTAACCATCGGACCAAGTCTCGATATATGATATATATTGGTCTTAGCGGATTTTACTAACCGACCCGTGTCTGTAAATCTTGACCATGAACTTTATTTGATAATATACTTCTAGTAATGACACTTCCCAATGTCAATTACAAACTACTTTGAAACTGCACACTACAAAATTTATTATCGGGTCTTTGTCTAATATATACATATCATTTAATAATATTTAGTTTCAATCTAATCGTAATTAGATCGAATATGTATATAAAACCAAGAAGTACCACTATAATTAAGTAATATTATGGAAAAAAGATTGTACGTATTCATGAATCGGACATAAATACGATCCGGATTGGCACTCCGAGCACCAACCCTAACAATGTCTATACGAGTTTCCAAAACTTATGGTATATCGGGTTAAACCATTGGAACTCCAATTCTAATATACGACATGTGCTAGTCTTCTAGATTATAGGAATTCGACCGTATTCCAAAACCAACGATTATGAATATTTACTTTAAGAATAGTTTCCACCCAGTGTCAAAACTATTATAAGGTCAATGTCATTCTTAGCATATCTATACATCAATCTAATACGCATAATGACAATACCATTTCGTGTTGAGCACGTTTCGATATTTGCATCATAATGGCTTTCAAAATATACTTTTCCGAGAAAGCCCCATGATAGGGACCTAACTGTAATTTCACGAGGTCAAAACGTAAATTTCAGAAACTTTTCTTTAAACACCCCATAGTTTCTTGTAATAACAAAATTTCAGAACATCTCAAATGTAAGGGTTTTTATGGGGTATTACCGGGTAACGCAGCGAACGCGAAAAATCAAATTTTTCCGATTTCAATAATTTTTCTTGGGTAATTAAAATAAACTAGTCAATACTCAAAAAGTCAATTTTTACCCAAAATCCATAATTTCCCCTAATTGTCGTGAGACCCTAAATGTTTACATTTTGATCATTTTAGATTTTTCAAATACAAATTTAAGTGATTTCAAATCACTACCAAAACGATTTATACATGTCATATACATCAAATTACAACTCACAACAAAAATCACATAATTTTATCAAATTACCGAGAGCACCCTAAAGTTTCAACTTTGTGCATTTTGGTCAAAATTTGTTAAAAATAAGTTTAGATGATTTCCAATCATTACCAAATTATCTGTATATCTTATATACATCATAATACAACACATATGTGAAATGACCTTAGAGTTGGTGCTCTAAGCGCCAATTTCTTATGTATTTCCTTGTAAATACTCTTGTAAATATTTTATTAATGAATAAAATGAATAGTCTCTTTAATATTACTTCTTCATTATATGGTAAAGACGTAAATGACCTTAGAGTGATTGGCTATGATACAGTTGAAAAAGCGTCGCAACTGTCATCGAGTAGTATCATAACAATATCATTCTTTAACTGTTCATGGTTAAGGTTTACAATTACTTGGTCAGTAAGTAAACCCGCTGAGATTGGTAAGTGTCGTATATTGGAATATTGGATTCCAATGGTTTCTCAATGAACCATGAGTCTCGGGAGACTTGTATAGACATGTATGTGTTTATATCGAATAAACATTAAACGACTCACCGAAGATTCTTAATATATGGTACACTAATGTCAATAAGAATCTTCTCGGGTTGAATGAGCATAATGATTCTTTGACTTGAGATACCATTGTGAATATATGAGTTATCCTCCACACTTTGTTGGTTGTCACGTCACCGATCTATTTAGATCAGACCTCCGCCTGTTCATTGGGTGTGGACTGATACTCAGGATATCATGTGCGTATCGAGATAGGATCCGTCAGTTCTATGTATAGAGCATAAGTATTCAATATGAAATTAGTAATCTGTTAAATCCATGGGCCCGTGGTACACTGTAGAAGTGAGTTCTAAGTGTTATTAAGAGATTACTAATAGAAACGTCGATGTTATTATATCTATAGAGATTTGACGTTTATATATATATCTCTGGAATAATTCGGATACCTATGACGGAGGGACTATACGTATGCAATGACCTCGACCTATATGGTTCAGAGAGTTTATATGTGTTCGTCATAATTTACGGGTGGGTAGATTATGGACACGAAATTAAATTCTGTGATGGATATGCCTGAACCAAGAGAGTCTCACTAATGAAATATACTCGTAGAGCACTAAGGTAGCTTTTATGAATAATACTGATTATTTATAAGTCGTTTAACGGTTAAACGATAATACATGTGATTGGGATCTTTCAATTATTTGTTAAGTGTCAAATTGTGATATTTGACATTTATAATTAATATATGTATTTTGATTATTTAATGTAAATATAATACATATCTTTAAGATATTTATATTTAATTATTTTATTATTTGAATATTAAATGATTAAATTAATTAAATAATAAATATCTAGTTACTTTATAAAAGTAAACAAATGGCCAATTTTTGTTGGATTATATGGCTTGATTTAATTGGAACATTTATGGATTTCATTAAATGGTTTATTAAATCATTTGCCATTTATTAATTGAAACAAAATTGAAATACTAGGCTATTAGTTTTTTCCCATTTTCGGCCATGTTGGGGAAAATATAAAAGCTTTTGTTTCATATTATTCATGTTACCAAAGTATTACAAAGAAAAGGATTGAGAGAAAAGTGATGAAACAAGACCAAAACTTGAGCAAAATCTTTGAGAATTTGTAAGTTTTTCTTATTTTCTTCAACATAAAAAATATTTCTATGACTCTATGCTTCAATTTGTGTAGCTTGGAATTTTCTCTACCCTTTTGTGCATGTAATTTGATCATTAGGAACTTGGTAGAAAGATGTTAGCATATATGATCTTTAAAGAATGCTTATTAGGAGTAATTAATTATTCTTTTGATTTTTTGATAATCAAGTTGTCATTCTAGAGTTTCTAAGTCACTCATTGATGACCTAGAATTGTTCTTGAGTTTATTCATGGTGGTGAGAGTTGTTTGGTGTAGTAAAGATTCAATTAAAGTGTTGAATTTATTCAATTTGGTGTTAATTGGTTAATTGGATAATTTTGAGAAATTAGGGTTCATAACCCTTTCCAAATTTAGGGATTTTCATATATGTGTTATATAATGATGTATATATGATGTATATTAAATTTGGTGTTGATTGGATTTGATCTTGAGTTGTTTTGAATAAATTGGACCAAATTGATCAAACTTGAAAATTTATGGAACTTACGGTAATTTTGGGAAAATTGGTTTCTTGAGTTGCAATTTGTATTTTCATATATTAGACATGTATAAATCATTTCCGTAGTGATTTAAGATCACATGAATTTGTATTTGACAAATTAGGACTAAAATGATCAAAAGATAAACTTTGGGGGGTCTAACGGTAATGAATAAAAAATATGATTTTTGGGTAAAAATTTCAGTTTTTAAGTATTGAGTAACTAAAATAAATTAGTTTATTTTAATTGCCCAAGAAAAAATATTGAAATATGAAAATTTTGATTTTTCGCGTTTCGCTGCGTTTACCCGGAATTGCCCTCGTAAACCCCAACAAAAATGGTATCAGAGCGAGTCTGATTGTGGACACATGATATGAATATGCCTTTAAATTCAATGTTTAATCTCTTGTTTACTTTATACATGCTTGTATTTATTTAATTTGATTAAATAAGATGCGTAACATCTTTTGTGGAAAATTCATATTTAATAAGGTTTTATTAAAATATGTATTTAATGCATATTTTTTGGTCCGTCTTGTCAATACGGTTATAAATAAATTTTCTGTGACTATATCCGAGATCGTGCCAAAGCAGTGAGGGTATAATCAGTAGAATTTTATTCGTACCGAATAAATATTTGATATCAGGTAAATTCAAGCGAAAGCGAAATCCTGAATGTGCCAAAGCTGTCAAGGTTACGCAAGTATCTTTAATTTATCATTGACAAGTCTAACCTTGGTGCGCCTCCTTGTGAACGTGTCAAAGTTGTCACAACGAGAAACGACCAAGACCAAAACCCCAAGAGTAACTGTTGAGTGATCGATAATGAATTGTCTTCCTAATGAATATACGTAGGCGAGATCATGCCAAAGCTGAGCTGAAATATATTCATGGGGTCCACCTTTCACTATTATGTTTTAATTTTATTATTTCATGCTATTGTATTCTGTTTGGGGATTACAGTTTTACATGAAATAGTGGGAGAGGCATTATAGATTAAAAATCCATGATCTGTTTAAATGCTTTTGATATTGTATGAGACTGTTTTATCTGCTAATCATTTTTCGCTATATATATGATAGATTTGCGATGGTGGCATATACTACTAATCCTTTTGCTCGTATACTTGATACGAACAAGCTTAAAGGCGCCGAAAATTTTGCAGATTGGGACTTGGATCTAAGGATTGTCCTTGGGTCTGGGAAATTAGAATATGTGTTAGAAGGTCCGTTGTCACTTGCCATATCAGATGATGCAGTTGAAGAGGAATGTGAGACTCTCGAGAGGTGGAGAGCAAATCATATATTCTAAGTTCCTTGGCACATGAGCTTAAAAGACAATACTTTGGTTTTCCTGACGCATATACTATGATGATGCAACTGCGAAAATCCTTTATGAACCAAGAACATGACTCGGTTCATAAAATTTCGATGGAATTGTTCCATTCAAAACTTGAGGAGGGACAGGCCGTGGGCCCTCATGTGCTTCATCTGATTGATCTGATCGAATAGTTGAGGCGCTTTAAATTCCCTCTGAATGACACTTTGGGACGAAGTGTCATACTTGGATCACTCCCAACATCATATCGCCAATTTGTGATGTATTTCAATATGAATGGATTAGCTGTTCTTAACAAGAGTTGCACAAGATGATGCAAACTGCGGAAATGGATTTGAGGAAGGGAGTACCGAATCGCCCTCCTAAACCCATGCTCTTCCTGCTTCCTCCCAATCTAAACAGCAAGGGAAGAAGAAGAAAGGAAAGAAAAATAAGGGTTCGAATCTTCCACCACATGGTAAGATAGCTAAACCAAGGAGAGCTGCCGAAGATAAATGCCACCACTGCGGCAAGATCGACCATTGGAAGAGGAATTATCCTGATTACCTAGCCCAGATCAGAAAGGAAAGAGCATCTACTTCAGGTACTTTTATTTTTCCAATTATTGATATCTCATTAGCTTGTGAAGCTATGTCATCCAGTTGGATTTTAGATTCTGCTTGTCCTATTCACATTTGCAATTCATTGCAGGTGCTGAAGGAAAGTAGGTGGCTAAAATCTGGGGAGATGCAGTTGCGATTCGAGAGTGGCTACTCTCTGGATGCAGTTGCAGTGGGCTTATGCGAGATTCCCCTACCCAGTGGGAGACTTTTATTGCATGACTTTTTTTTTTGTAACGAGATGTGTAGCGAATATTATGTCACTTTTTGTATTGGATACTGAAAAATATAATGTAAATATTAAGAATCGTTCTTTGTATTTATATGACAGATATAATGTTCAGATCATAGTTTGTCCAAATGAGCACGGTCATTACATTTTGCATACCTCACAAGATATCTTTAATGCTGGAATTAATAAACGTAAATTATATGATATAAATAATACTGAACTGTGGCATATGAGGTTGGGTCGTACAGGCGTGAAACGCCTAACCCAGTTGGTTAGGAATGATTTGATACAAGATCTCACCATTGTAACCTATCCAACTTGTGAATCTTGCATTCGGGGTAAAATGACCAAAGCCCCATTTTCGTGTTGGGGTCAAATCAGAGAGGCGCAGCAGAAGAAGTGATGTTCGGGCGAAATCGCAGTTTAAAATTTTTAAACTTACGAATAAATTATTCATTATCAAATATTAATAATTCATTCATATTTCACCTAAACTTATTTATTCGATATCATATAACGACATAAATAATATAGAAACACTGCGAAACTTTTACGAAAATATTTTTCCGCAAAATAGCATAAAACACGTTTCCGACCGAACCGACCGACCAATGCTCATGGGGATTGCTCAGGTCAGCCCTAAAAATATTTGGACAGTTCGTGGGCTGCCCGAACAGTGTCCAGTTCACTGTTTGGGCATCCATTACCCGGTAACGCCGTTTTTCGCCGTTTTCGCGTATTTTCACTCCGAAACAATTTCCGATAAATAATTTTCTTGGGCAATTAAAATAAATTTTTTTTTCCAATTACTCCATAAATAAAAATTGAATTTTTATCTGAAAAATCAGATTTATCATTAATTGCTATGAGACCCCTACATTTTACAAAATAATCATTTTGGTCATTAAATTGTCAAATACATATTTAATTGATTCCAAATCAATCCCAAAATAATTTATACATGTCTAATACATGAATTTATAATTTGCAACAAAAATCCAGAAATTTTCCAGAATTTTCGAAACTGCCCCTGAACTTTTATTAATTATAATTTGGCCCAATTTGTTCAAAACACATCAAGATCAAATCTAATCAATCCCAAATTTAACATACATCAAATATACATCAAATTATATCATATATATGAAAATTCCCAAAATTGGAATAGGTTTAGAACCCCAATTTCATAAATTACTCCAATTACATAATTTACATTAAATTGAATAAATTCAACACTTTAATCAATCAAATACCACACCAATAAAGTCTCACCATCGTGAATTTAATCAAGAAAAATTCTAGGTTAATTATGAATGGCTAATCAACTCTAGATTGACAACTTTAATTTCTAATTAATTTATTAAGCTTAATTACACTAATAAGCAAATAAATTAATCATACATGCTTAACACCTTCAAACAAGCATCCAAAAAATTTAATTACAAACTAAAAGAGTAGAGACATCATCTTAACAACACAATTTGAAGTTAAGAATAATAAAAATAATTTATATGTAGAAGAAAGTGTGGAATAACTTACAAAATTCCAAATTTTGGCTTTGGTTTTCCTTTCTTTCTTCACCTTTGCTCTCAACTCACTCTGTAAAATTTTGTTAAACTTGTCTAAGTATGAAAAATGAAACAAAAAAATTTTGTTAACCAAAATTCACTATGGCCGAATTTTCAAAGAAAATAAAATAACAATTATTTAATTTTTTGTTTGATTTTAATTGGAACAAGTTTTGCTTTAATAAAGTAACAATTATCTTTAATAAAGCAAACCAAAAAAGTGTTCTAATAATATCAAGCCATATTAAAGAAAAATCATTACAAAAGATATTTATTTTATTAATTAATTTAATTATTTAACAATTAAATAATTAAATACATATATCTTTAATATATGTATTATATTTACCTTAAATATCTCAAATACATATATTAATGATATATGCCAAATATCACAATTTGATATTTTATTAATGTGTATTTAATAAAATCAAGTATCAAATACAAATACACATTAATTCGGAAATGACCGTTAAGTCTCGATTGCATGTATTTTCCGTTTAACCGTTAAACGAGTTATAAATAATCAGTATTATTCATAACAATTGCCCTAGTGCTCTACGAGTATATTTCATTAGTGAGACTCTCTAGATTCAGACATATCCGTCAAGAAATCCAATTTCATGTCCATAATTCCCCACCCGTAAATTATGACGACCACAGATAAACTCGCTGAATCATACAAGTCGAGGTCACTGTATACGTATAATCCATCGGTCACAGGTATCCGGATGATCCCAGAGATATAAATATAAATGTCAAATCTCTATAGGAATAATCTCGTCGACGTATCTATTAGCAATCTCTAAATAACATTCGGAACTCACTTCCGAAGTATACTATGGCCATAGATTTAACAGATTTCTAATCACATATGGACTACCTATGATCTGTACACAGAACTGGCGGATCCTTTCTTGATACTCACAGGATATCATTAGCATGAGTCCACACCCAACGAACATGCGGAGGTCTGATCTAAATAGATCGGTGACGTGACTGACATCTAAGTGTGGAGGATAACTCATATATCCACAATGGTATCTCAAGTCAAAGAATCACTATGTTACTCACCCGAGAAGATTCCTATTGACGTTGGTGTACCATCTATTAGGAAATCTTCGGTGAGTCGTTCAGTGTTTATCAAATAAACACCTACACGTCTATACGAGTCTCCCAAGACTCATGGTTCATTGGGATAAACAATCAGACCAAGTCCGATATACTACTTGTATTGGTCTCAACAGATTTTACTAACCGACCTGTGTCAGTAAATCTTGACCATGAACTTAATTTAAGGATATTCAACTTATAGTGACACTTCCCAATGTCAATTACAAGCTATGTTGTAACTGCGCACTACGTTTTAAATCCTGAGGTCTTTGTCTAATATATATACATATCACTGAACCAGATTTTGTTTCAATCTAATCGAAATTAGTTCGAATACGTATATAAAAGACAAGAGGTGCTACCATTTAAATTAGTAATAGTATGGAAAAAAGTATTGCTCATATTCATGAATCAGACATAAATACGATCTGGATTGGCGCTCAGAGCACCAACCCTAACAATTTCTTCCACTTGCTCTAGTTAGATTCCATGGCATCATATACACATCCCAATGTGTATCTCATACTCATGGCCCTCACACCTAGCGCTCAAGAGGTAGGTAACAACAAGTAAGCCCACTATGAAAGATTGAGTTTGTCCAACAAACACAATCATTTTCCTTAGCAAGCATCATTCATATTTTTGTAGAAACTAAGTTCTACATCAATATGACTCAGATGCCATATCAACATTGTGCTTCAGCTACTAAATTTTCTAAGTATTTACGGATCAAATCAAAAATACTATGTCGACAACCGCAAACACAATACTAATAACAAACTTCTAATCTACGAGGTCACTATACAACTTCATAAGTTGCAACTAATTCCACTCATACAGTAGAATCATCCGTGACACTCTCACTGCGTCTTTTCTGACTCTTTATGACGTAGACTGCCTAACATCATAACTAAACTCAAAAGTAATCTGACCCTAATGGTTGCGAACTTTATTATCCATTAATTAGAAACTCGTTCCTAATATCTCAAAGATGATAAAAAACATGTTTCAAGACACATCTTATGGTCTAGAGAATATCAAAATAACTCGTAACAATTACGATTAAATTGATATCTCTAATCGCACTTAATTTAGTATTCATTATGCCATCATCATGTGATGCATAAGATTGATTAGACATTCTAATCGATATCTCTTTCGATAAAGGTATCATCCTTTACGAAAGATGAATACTATACATAAGACACACACTAACTGTCAAACAATTATACTAACTGTCACACAGATAATCTCACTGTGTCCTTTATTAGATCATATATAATGCACGACTAATGGGAGCATCTCTCCAGTCTCTTAGTTTTATATCATATATAAAACTTTATATCGAATATAATAGAGACCCTCTAATACATATCCAATTTCTTATACCATATGCGGAAAGTCTCAAGTTCCTTCGGTGCCACATCCTCAGATACAACAATGGGCAAAAGACCCTCTAATACATATCTAATTTTTTCAGATCTGAGGACAATCCTCAAATCTATATCCCAATCTGCGAAGTTCTCAGCGCCATTGAGCTTATTCGTATCAAGCATACAAGCAAATGGGTTGTTTGAAGAAGCCACCATCGCAAATCTATCAATAGATAGCGAAAAACGGTTAGCAGAAAAACAATTTCATATAATATCATAAAACTTTAAGTAGATCATGGATTTTTAATTTAAAAAATGCCCCTCCCACTATTTCATGCAAAACTGTAATCCCCAAACAGAATACATAACATGCAATAATCAAATTAAATACAATAGTGAAAAGTGGACCCCATAAATATATTTCAGCTCACAGCTTTGACACGTTCTCGCCTACGTATATTCATTAGGTAGACAACTCCTTGTCAATCACTCACCAGTGACTCCTGGATTCCGGTCCTGATCATTTGTTGTTGTGACAGCTTTGGCACGTTCACAAGGAGGCGTATCAAGGTTAAACTTGTTAATGATAAATTCAAGATACTTGCGCAACCCTGACAGCTTTGGCACCTTCCGGATTCTGCTTTCGTTTGAATTTACCTAATATCACATATTTATCCGGTACAAATAAATTCCTACCGACTATATCCTCACAGCTTTGGCACGTTCTCGGATATAGTCGTAGAATATTTATCTATAAGTCGTACTGACAAGACGGACCAAGAAACATGCATAAAATACATATTAATTATAAACCTTATTTAAATAGGGATGTTCCGCAAAAGATGTTAATTTATTTAATCAAATTAAATAAATACATGCATGCATAAAGTAAAGATTAGATTAAACATTAAAATTTAAGGGCTAATCATTGTTGGGTTTCTACTATAGTCCCGGGATCAATTCAAGCAAGAAATCATGTGCGAATACAACAAAGACGCATGGCGGAATCATACTTACATTGAACGGCTTTTGCGATGCGAGGAACAAAAAAAATCTTCAAGCTTTGACTCCAAGAAGCTCACGGAAATCACCAATTTTTGTGCTCCATTTTCGGTCCTTCAAGCTCCAAGCTTGGTGTGCATTGTTGGGTTTCTCTAAGTTCCGGGGATCGAATAAAGCAATGAAATATAAATGTGAATACTCGAAGAAGTTGCGGAATACTTACATCGATCGGTTGAGGCGATGCGAAGAACAACAAAACTTCAAGCTTCTCATTCCTAGGGCTCACGACTTTGGTAGTTTTTTGTCCTCCATGAATTCGGCAATGGTGATTCCACCAAGCTCCAAGCTTTTGTGGTTCCATGCTCACAAGTGCGGTTCCCTATCACCTTCGCAAGACTCCGGAAGTGTGCTAGCACTCGGTAATTTTTGCCGCAAAAATCACCTTCTTTTCTCCTTGCCATTCTCGGCTTTGACAGTGAAAATGGAGGAAAAATCAGCCCCTTGGGCGTGTGAGGGAGAAGAAGAAAAATAGAGAGAGTGTTGGTTGTTACAAAAAATACTATTAGTTAATTGTTTTCAAAAAAAAAATAAACATATACCATTTTTCCTTTTCCAAAAAGTCAAAGCATTAAAGCTTTGCCAACTACCACCATCAATCACAATGACAAGTTGTCACATCAATCAAAATGACTAGACATCACATCAATTGATTGACTAGTGATTTGACGTTTGATGTGACTTGTGGGCCGTGCTTTAAATTCACAATGCGAGTGCGCCCGCAAACACTCCCGGGCTCGGGTTCGCTAATTCCAAATTAACGAATTTTCCGTTGCGTCGTAATTAAATAATTATGCCTAGTAAAATTACTATTCACGTCGCTAACGAATTAATTCTAAATTAACTCGTTCGCCCGAATTAAATTCTAAATTTAATTCCGCGTCGAAATCCAATTTCGTTTAATATATCAAATATATTAATTTATCGATTAATTCTAAATTAATCGTTCTCTCTCTTTAAATGATATTTTATCCCAGATAAAATATCTCCGTAATTAATCCCAGATTAATTTTCTCTCTCATCTAATTAATCCCAGATTAAAAAAGTGCGAGTCATACGTCATCGGTGAATCTTCGGGAAGCGACCCATGAGATCCCCGGATATGTTGGCAGTAAATCCGGTCGTTGGACTATCCGAACACGTGAGTACCTAGTACTACATTTGTACCGATTTATAAGATAAGGTTGGCTTCTAGCAAAGCGCCATGCCTACCCAATTCTCCAGAAATATCCTTACAGGAATATGTGATCTATATCAGGCGTAGTATACGTAGTATTGCGTATCTCGATCCAATATCGGATGTCACGTGCAAGGCCTGGGGCTGGAATTGTGTCTGCCCCGTACGAAGCACATATCGGATCTCTGGTAACTAGTCTCTTTAATCGGATAAACATGACCTAGTCATAATATCCCGATAGCTGCATCATATAAGAGAACGAGTTCCATCTCCTACGTGATCATCATTTCCACTATTACTGGAGTGATACTTCCATCTCGACATCACACCAAATACACTACGATTCTCAATATACCCAGAAGAGGCGAACACAGAACCTGTTAAAGCCCTGGATGACCAAAACCAAAGTACATTGATTGTCGCAAGTATTAGCGGTGCAAGTCTCAGGTTAAGACCAAATACACCTACCCTGATTCGGACTTCCATAGACACATAGTAATACTACCAATGGAATTCCGAGGGGTCTATCCAGAGCGAAGCTGTTTTCCGTACCATCGGTAAATTACAACCTCCTACTACACTTGCATGAGTATCCTATTCCAAAATATATGAGAACTATGCCATTATGCCCTCACAACGCGCACAAGTGTAATACTAGTCTTTTACGCATTATCGATGTCCAATCTCGATAATACTCTGACTAGGGATATTTAATGATTAAACCTTCGTGGATTAATACTGTCTCATATCATCTCAATCCGGGAACTAATCATAAGACCTCCTATCATTTATACATCTTGGTGATCTAATCACAAATGATAAGAGAGCAAATTCCTTTGTCACATAGTTAATTTGTACAACAACACCATGATCTGTACAAATAGTGACGCTATGGGTCATAACTGTCCAGCAATCTCCCACTTGGCCTATAGCCAGTCACTCGAGTGTCCTACAGCCGAACTATGTACGGTTCGCTCAAATTACTGAGAAAAGACTTTTGTCAGCGAATTTGCATGATCATCATCTGATGTGATTTATTCGATCATCACATCACCACGATATATGATCCGAATGAATCAGATGAATATCAAAGTCTTTATCTGGATCGTTGATGAGACCATTAATTCTTTAGCCTGCGCTGTAGCCTAGCTCAGCTGCTAACAGAATTATATCTAATCTAATTAGATTTATTATCAATCCATAAGGCTTCTATTGCTGCCGCAGCTGCAGCAATTATCCACTTTTATTGTTTATTCGGTAACAGTATCTTGCTTGGAAGATTTCCATCAAACTGTATAGTACCGTTGTTACGACTTATAGTCGCTTTTATCGGTTAGGAAACTTGCAACAGTGATCCTAGTCACTTCAAGTTCTCTTTCTCCATAGTCTAAAACAGCATCCTTAGTTCGTCTAAGATACTAACGGATGTTCTTAACATCAATCCAGTGACTATCACTTGGATTGGCCTGATTGTGACTCCATATGCTCAAAACGTATGAGACACCAGGTCAAGTACATTTTTCAATGTATGAGTTCTCGAAGAGTTTCAACAACTTTTAGATCTATCCCAATAGATCTTTATTCCTAGAATAAAGGTTGTTTCTCCCAAGAATTCTACAGAGAATTTTTCATGAAAGCCAAACTTTTACCGATTGTATTTATGGGAATATCATTTCCAAGAAATGACATGTCATTATTATACAGGACATTCAATGTCGGTGCGCTCCCACTAACCTCCTTATATACACAAGAATCATTTTCCTTTCGAATTAAATCATACACCATTATGATTACATAAAAACGATAATTCCAAGAACACAATGCTTGCTTCAATCCATACATGGATCGAATAACCTGCAAACCTTGTTTGCTAGTTTTGGTACGAAAAAATCGTCAAGATGTTATAAACATCCTCCAAAGGGTTTCCGTTAAGGAAAGCGATTTTGGCATTCAGCTGCCATATTTCATAAATGAAACATCCAGCATTAGCAAGCATTTTACAAATGGATTTACCGTGGCAACAGGTAAAAGGTTTCATCGTGATCGACACAATGTTGATAACGATACCTTTTCGCTACAAGCCTAGCTTAGTACGTTGGTTTGTTGCCTTCTATGTATGTCTTCCTCGAAGACTTATATAGTACCAATAGACACAATGCCTTGCGGTACATCAACTAGTGTCCAAACATAGTTGGTACACATGGAATCCATTTCGGATATCAAGGCACTTTGCCATAATAGGTAGTCGATACCTTGTATCACTTCCTTATACGTAGTCAGTTCGAGTTCTCAATAAGATTGACATCTCTTCGAGGTGAGATCAGAAACCCATACCCCATGTTGTTTTCTGATTCTCTCCGACTTACGCGGTTCTTGTGTATTCGAAGATTATTGGTATAGTTTCATCCTTGATGAACTATTTGTGTTCCAATAAGGACTCGGTGCCTGGAATAGTATTACTCTGATTTTCATCGAGTTTTACTATCCTCCCACTTACCACTGCATATAGGTATCCCTCTTAAGAAAACCGCATGGTGAGCAACAATTACATTGTTCTCTTGTGAGTTGTATAAGTACTATACTTTGGTTTTCCTAGGATAACCCACAACTTTGGCACTTATCCGATTTGGGTTCTAGTTTGGTATCATCCAAACATATGCCTAGCATTCCCAAATCTTCAGGAATGAGAAAACCCAGTTTCTTTCCTGTTCATATCTAATATGAAGTATGTCAAACAGATTTTTATGGAACCTTATTATAAATAAGTTCTGCACTATTTATGCGTATCCGTTGAAGGAAATGGTAGCTCAGAGCGACTCATGATTAACCTTATCATGTCCAATAAAATTTGGTTTCTCTGTTTGGACACACCGTCAAATTGACGTGTTCCAGTAGGATTCCTCATTGAAAGAATACTATACTCTTTCAAGTATTGAGAAACTTATTGCTTAAGTATTTTCATCATAGTCTAACCGTGATGGTTTTATACTTTAGCCGATCTGTTTGTCTATTTCGTGTCGAAACTCTAAAAGTTTCCGATTTGTGTTTCAAAAGAAACACATAACCATAACGCGATGCCACATCCGTAAAGGTCACGAAATATTCATATTCACCTCTAGCCTAGCTAGACATGGGCCCACTTGCTTCACTATGAACTAGGGCTAGCAGATCGGTGGCATTTGCACTTTTCTAAGTAAATAGTGTTTTAGGCACTTTGCCCAATAAACTAGATTCGTAGACATTATTTGAATGGAATCAAATTTATCCTAGTATCCACTCTTCAAAAGTGTGGATATACGAGTCTTGTTTAAATTGTGTCCCAGACAACAATGCCACTTATAAGTCTCAACTGATTATATCAGTTTGAGCTATTTGTTTGTCATGTTATACGTTTGAGATTTATTTATATTCAAAATATAAATTCTGTTATCCACATCTAATGTGTTTATCTCAATATCATATTTATATAATAAAATACTTTAGTGTTCTAGAATATAAAGGTATATCCGCAAAAGATTATACTCTGATATAGAGATAATGTATCTAGTCAAACTATTTATATTTTAACAGTTTCCTAATTTAAGTACACACCCGAAGGCAGTTCCTAAACTTAGGTTTCTACTGTTAAAACAACGACTTTCGTCCCGTTTCCGATTCGCAGATTAATCTCAACTGAAGTCAGTATCCTGCTTATAGCAGATTCTGCACATCAGTACATATTTATGTATCACACTAAGTATCTAAAATCCAATTTTAATACTAGCAGTGAACATATTTATGACAAACATAATTGAAGTCAGAGCCTTGCCCCGTCTTTAATTCCTTCATGTCTGCCTTGTCCATACGGCAGTCACGTTTTCGTGTCATCGTTTGCCACAATTTAGGCAGACATTTTGGGATATGTCCTTTATCTTCCAGAAGATTATAATGATTTTGCCTTTGCCCCTTTTCCACACTCTAGAAGCCTTTGGCCAAGCCTTGGCCTTCTGGAATATCGAAATAAGATGCGCCTTGCTCTTCTTGCCTTATTGAAAACTTTTGGCTTTATCTCCTTGAGAATAGCCATTAACTCTCCAAGAGTTTACTATTGCAATTTAGAACTTCTAAGATCTAAAAAATAGATCTATGAAGATCCTTCAATTTCATTATCATACTTTAAGGATCTAATCCTTAGTTCTGATTAATAAATTAAGGAGTCTATTTGACAAGCATAACGGATTAAGCACTAAAGTTATCATCACATGAATATTCCAAATATCATGCTCTACTATTTGCTTAACTCCGGGGTTAGGCCTAATATGTTATTTTATCAAATAAAGTAACTTATTAGTTTCCAGGACCATCCTGAAATTTTATTCCCAATTTGAAAATTAAAGTCGTTTAAATAACATTTTCACCCAGGATTATGTTTTAAACACTAATCTTTCAATTATCTTGATTCTAATAGTCCAACTATTTAATCAACGATTTTAGGTACTATTTATTATAATGATTACTATAGTCCAACTATATAATCAACTATAATTTAATAGGTCAAATTCAATTATATTGATTACTATAATCCAATTATAAAATCAACTATAATTCAATTTATTAATTCAAATATATTGATTACTATAATCCAATTATATAATAAACTATAAATCAGTCCAACTGTTTAATTAAAACAACTATTAAATATTAGTCCAACTAATATATTAATTTATTTGACGTAATATTTGAAATGAGCGCGTATTGCAAGTTACTAAACGAATATTGCAAATTTAATACTTGCCTCCCACTATTTTTCGGTGAGCCTCTAACCCTCTGTGGAGTACTCGGGAAACCTTGTTTCCTAGTGGGCTAGGATTCCGTTAAATAACACACAATCTTGACTTTGGCCAACAAATTGTATGATAATTAACTAGGTACATCTCTAAGATCAATTGGATCCCATCCAATTCCTAGATCCAGTAGGTGGACATCCAAGTCATAATTAAAGGTCCATTAGTCATAATTGGACTTTATGGAAATGGTTTTGGGCCCAATTGGATCCAACCAATTTGCCTAAACCAATCTTGGTACAACCAAGCCCATTAAAGCCCAATTACAACTTTCCAAGCCCAAATCCATTTTAAGCCCAACATAATTAAATTCCAAAATTCCAATTTCACAATTTAATTATTCAAAGTGTATTGCCATAATTAATTACCAAATTAACATTTCCAAAACATCAATTAGCCTAATTAATTATGATCATTAACATCAAAACATGTCCAACACATTTTAATTAAAATCAAACCCAATTTCATGCTTAATACTCACGACATTTTGTGTATTTTTGTTCGATTCCGAATTCAATCCAATGAAATCCTAAATCAACATTACCCAATTGTTTTCCAACTCATCCAATGATCAAAAACACAAAATACCATGAGTTTAGGGTATCATGAAGATTCGGCTAAGCCACAAAAAATTGGGGAAAATTGTTCCAAACAATATTTCACAAAATTGATTATGCACAACTCAATGTTAACATAATATAAGCATATTCCAACAATCAATTTAATCAAAACATGCTCAAATTCAATTTACCCAATTTTAACCCTAAATTCAAATTTCATGCTTTAACTCGCTTTGATACCATTGTTGGGTTTCTCTAAGTCCCGGGGATTGAATAAAAAAATGAAACATACATGTGAATACTCGAAGAAGTTGCGGAATACTTACATCTATCGGTTGAGGCGATGCGAGGAACAACAAAACTTCAAGATTCTCCCTCCTAGGGATCACAGCTTTGGCAGTTTTTTGTCCTCCATGAATTCGGAAATGGTGATTCCACCAAGCTCCAAGCTTTGTGTGGTTCCATGCTCACAAGTGCGGTTCCCTATCACCTTCGCAAGACTCCGGAAGTGTGCTAGCACTCGGTAATTTTTGCCGCAAAAATCACATTCTTTTCTCCTTGCCATTCTCGGCTTTGACAGTGAAAATGGAGGAAAAATCAGCCCATTGGGTCTGTGAGGGAGAAGAAGAAAAAGAGAGAGAGAGTGTTGGTTGTTACAAAAAATAGTATTAGTTAATTGTTTTCAAAAAACAAATAAACATATATTATTTTTCCTTTTCCAAAAAGTCAAAGCATTAAAGCTTTGCCAACTACCACCATCAATCACAATGACAAGTTGTCACATCACTCAAAGTGACTAGACATCACATCAATTGATTGACTAGTGATTTGATGCTTGATGTGACTTGTGGGCCGCGCTTTAAATTCGCAATGCGAGTGAGCCCGCAAATACTCCCGAGCTCGAGTTCGCTAATTCCAAATTAACGAATTTTCTGTTGCGACGTAATTAAATAATTATGCCTAGCAAAATTACTATTCATGTCGCTAATGAATTAATTTCAAATTAACTCGTTCGCCCGAATTAAAATCTAAATTTAATCCACGTCGAAATCCAATTTCGTTTAATATATCGAATATATTAATTTATCGATTAATTCTAAATTAATCGTTCTCTCTCTTTAAATGATAATTTATGCAAGATAAAATATCTCCATAATTAATCCGAGATTAATTTTCTCTCTCATCTAATTAATCCCAGATTAATAAAGTGCGAGTCATACGTCATCGGAGAATCTTCGGAAAGCGACCCATGAGATCCACAGATATGTTGGTAGTAAATCCGGTCATCGGACTATCCGAACACGTGAGTACCTAGTACTACGTTTGTACCAATTTACAAGACAAGGTTGGCTTCTAGTAAAGCGCCATGCCTACCCAATTCTCCAGGAATATCCTTACAGAAATATGTGATCTATATCAGGCGTAGTATACGTAGTATTACATATCTCGATCCAGTATCGGATGTCAAGTGCAAGGCCTGGGTCTGGAATTGTGTCTGCCCCGTACGAAGCACATATCGGATCTCTGGTAACTAGTCTCTTTAATCGGATAAACATGACCTAGTCATAATATCCCAATAGCTGCAGCATATAAGAGAACGAGTTCTGTATCCTACGTGATCATCATCTCCACTATTACTGGAGTGATACTTCCATCTCGACATCACACCCAATACACTACGATTCTCAATATACCCAGAAGAGGCGTACACAGAACCTGTTAAAGCCCTGGACGACCAAAACCAAAGTACATTGATTGTCGTAAGTATTAGCGGTGCAAGTCTCATGTTAAGACCAAATACACCTACCCTGATTCGGACTTCCATAGACATATAGTAATACTACCAATGGAATTCCGAGGGGTATATCCAGAGCGAAGCTGTTTTTTGTACCATCGATAAAACACAACCTCCTACTACACTTGAATGAGTATCGTATTCTAAAATATATGAGAACTATGCCGTTATGCCCTCACAACGCGCACAAGTGTTATACTAGTCTTTTACGTATTATCGATGTCCAATCTCAATAATACTCTGACTATGGATATTTAATCATTAAACCTTCGTGGATTGATAATGTCTCATATCATCTCAATCCAGGAACTAATCATAAGGACCTCCTATCATTTATACATCTTGGTGATCTAATCACAAATGATAAGAGAGCAATTTCCTTTGTCACATAGTTAATTTGTACAACAACACCATGATCTGTACAAATAGTGATGCTATGGGTTATAATTGCCCAACATACATTCCATGCCCACGGGTGGGTTTCCCTATCACCTTCGTAAGACTCCTAAAGTGTGTGCTAGCACTTTGATTTTGAAGCAAAATCAAGAAGAAAATGTGCCCTAGGCTCACAGAAATTTGAGAGGAAAAAGGAAGAAAGTCACGCCCAAGGCTAGAAGGAAATGGGAGAATGAGTTGTGAAAGATGTCTATTGATTTTCAAAAAATCAAATAACATATACCAAAAATCTAATTTTAGGTAAAAGTCAATCACCTTTCACAAAGTGTGTTTTACAAGTCTTCTCTAACAACTCACAAAAACCCATCACTTTAAAGTTAACTAAAGTGACAAGTGATGTGACTTGTGATGTGACATGTGGGCCCCACTTGATTCCAAATCCGAGTGGGCCCGCAAACACTCCCGGGCTCGGGTTCGCTAATTCCGAATTAACGAATTTTCTGTTGCGACGTAATTAAATCAAATTTAATTAAATAATTATGTCTAGCAAAATTACTATTCACGTCGCTAACGAATTAATTCTAAATTAACTCGTTTGCCCGAATTAAAATCTAATTTTAATTCCGCGTCGAAATCCAATTTCGTATAATATATCGAATATATTATTTTATCGATTAATTCCAAATTAATCGTTCTCTCTCTTTAAATAATATTTTATCTCAGATAAAATATCTCCGTAATTAATCCCAGATTAATTTTGGTTCTCTTATAATTAATCCCAGATTAATAAAGTGCGAGTCATACGTCATCGGTGAATCTTCGGGAAGCGACCCATGAGATCCCCGGATATGTTGGCATAAATCCGGTCGTCGGACTATCCGAACACGTACGTACCTAGTACTACGTTTTTACCGATTTACAAGACATGGTTGGCTTCTAGCAAAACACGTGCAAGGCCTGAGGCTGGAATTGCGTATGCCCCGTACGAAGCATATATCGGATCTCTGGTAACTAGTCTTTTTAATCGGATAAACATGACTTAGTCATAATATCCCGATAGCTGCAGCATAAAAGAGCACCAGTTTCGTATCCTACGTGATCATCATCTCCACTATGACTGGAGTTATACTTCCGTCTTGACATCACACCCAATATACTACGATTCTCAATATACCCAGAAGAGGTGTACATAGAACCTGTTAAAGCCCTGGACGACCAAAACCAACGTATATTGATTGTCGCAAGTATTAGTGGTGCAAGTCTCAGGTTAAGACCAAATACACCTACCCTGATTCGGACTTCCATAGACACACAGACATACTACCAATGGAATTCCGAGGGGTCTATCTAGAGAGAAGCTGTTTCCGTACCATCAGTAAACACAACCTCCTATTACACTTGCATGAGTATCCTATACCCAAATATATGAGAACTATGCCGTTATGCTCCCACAACGTGCACAAGTGTAATACTAGTATATTACGCATTATCGATGTCCAATCTCGATAATACTCCGACTAGGGATATTTAATGATTAAACCTTCGTGGATTGATACTGTCTCATATCATCTCAATTCAGAACTAATCATATGGACCTTTTGTCATTTATACATCTAGGTAATCCAATTACAAATGATAAAAGGGCAATTTCCTTTGTCACATAGTTAATTTGTACAACAACACCATGATCTGTACAAATAGTGATGCTATGGGTCATAATTGTCCAACAATCTCCCACTTGGCCTATAGCCAATCACTCAAGTGTCCTACACCCGAACTATGTACGGTTCGCTCAAACTTCTGCTGAGAAAATGCTTTCGTCAACGGATTTGCATAATTATCATCTGATGCGATTTATTCGATCATCACATTGCCACGATGTATGATCCGAATGAATCAGATGAATATTTGAAGTATATATCTGGATCGTTGATGAGACCATTAATTCTTTAGCCTGTGCTGAAGCCTAGATGAGCTGCTAACAGAACTACTCCTAATCTAATTAGGATTATTATCCATCCAAAAGGCTTCTATTGCTGCCTCAGCTGCAGCAATATTCCGCTTTTGTTGTTTATTCGGTAACAGTTTCTTGCTTGGAAGATTTCCAGCTCACTGTTCCGTTATTCAAACTTGTATAGTACCTTTGTTACGACTTATAGTCATATAGTACCATTAGGCACAATGCCTTGCGGTACTTCAACTAGTATCCAAACTTAGTTGGTATACATGGAATCCATTTCGGACTTCATGGCACTTTTCCATAATAGGGAGTCGATACCTTGTATCACTTCCTCATACGTAGTCAGTTCGTATTCCTCAATAAGATTGACATCTACTTGAGGTGAGATCAGAAACCCATACCTCCCAGGTTGTTTTCTGACTCTCTCCGACTTGCGCGGTTCTTGTGTATTCGAAGATTATTGGTATAGTTTCATCATTGATGAACTATTTGGGTTCCATTAAGGAATCAGTGCCTGGAATAGTATTACTCCGATTTTCATCGAGTTTTACTTTCCTCCCACTTACCACTGCATATAGGTATTCCTCTTAGGAAAACCGCATGGTGAGCAACAATTATATTGTTCTCCTGTGAGTTGTATAAGTACTATACTTTGGTTTCCCTAGGATAACCTACAATTAGGCACTTATCCGATTTGGGTTCTAGTTTGGTATCATCCAAACATATGCCCATCATACCCAAATCTTCAGGAATGAGAAAACCTGGTTTCTTTCCTTTTCATATCTAATATGAAGTCTGTCAAACATATTTTTATGGAACCTTATTCAAAATAAGTTTTGCACTGATAATGTTTATCCGTTGAAGGAAATGGTAGCTCAGAGCGACTCATGATTAACCTTATCATGTTTAACAAAATTCGGTTTCTCCGTTCGGACACACCGTCAAATTGACGTGTTCCAGGAGTCCTAATTGAAAGAATATTATACTCTTTCAAGTATTCGAGAAACTTATTGCTTAAGTATTTTCCATCATGGTCTAACCGTGACAGTTTAATACTTTAGCCGATCTGTTTGTCTACTTCATGTCGAAACTTTTTGAATTAATCAAAAGTTTCCAATTCGTGTTTCAAAGAAACACATAACCATAACGCGATGCCACATCCGTAAAGGTCATGAAACATTCATATCCACCTTTAGCCTAGCTAGATATGGGCCCACTTACTTCATTATGAACGAGGGCTAACAGATCGGTGGCAGTTACACTTTTACCAAGTAAAAGGTATTTCAAGCACTTTGCCTGATAAACTAGATTCGTAGACTTTATTTGAATGGAATCAAATCCGTCCTAGTATCCACTCTTTGAAAGTGTGGATATACGAGTCTTGTTAATTCTGTCCCAGACAACAATGCCACAAATAAGTCTCAACTGATTAGTTCAGTTTGAGCTATTTGTTTGTCATGTTATACGTTTGAGATTTATTTATATTCAAAATATAAATACTGTTATTCACATCTAATGTGTTTATCTCAATATCATCTTTATAAAATAAAACACTTTAGTGTTCTAGAATATAAAGGTATACCCGCAACGGGTTAAACCCTGATATAGAGATAATGTATCTAATCAAACTAGTTACATTTTAACATTTTCCTAATTTAAGTACATACCCGAAGGGTAGTTCCTAAACTTAGGTCTCTACGGTTTGAAACAACGAATTTCGTCCGGTTTCTGATTCGCAGATTAATCTCAACTAAAGTCAGTATCCTGCTAGTCAGTAGATTCTGCACATCAGTACATATTTATGTACCACACTCTGTATCTAAAATCCAATTTTAATTCTAGTAGCGAACATGTTAATGAAAAACATATTTGAAGTCAGAGCCTTGCCCGTCTTTTGTTCCTTCATGTCCGCCTTGTCCATACGGCAGTCACGCTTCAGTGACCCCGTTTGCCACAGTTTAGGCAGACATTTTGGGTTATGTCATTTGTCTTCCCAGAAGATTATAATGATTTTGCCTTTGCCCATTTTCCACCCTCAGAAGCCTTTGGCCAAGCCTTGGCCTTCTAGAATGTCGAAGTAAGATGCGCCTTGCGCTTCTTGCCTATTGCAAACTCTGGCTTTGTCTCATTGAGTATAGCCATTAACTCTCCAAGATTTTTCTATTGCAATTAGTTCTTCTAAGATCTAAGGATAGATCTATGAAGATCCTTCAATTTCAATATCATACTATAAGGATCTAATCCTTAGTTCTGACTAAGAAATTAATGAGTCTTTGCGGCAAGCATAACAGATTGAGCACTAAAGTTATCATCACATGAATATTCCAAATATCATGTTCTACTATTTGCTCAACTCCGGGCTTAGGCTCGAGACGTCACTCTATCAAATAAAGTAACTTCTCGGTTACCCAGGACTATCCTGAGATTTTATTCCCAATTTGAAAATTAAAGCCGTTTAAAGTATTTTCACCAAGGATTATGTTTTAAACGCTAATCTTTCAGTTATCTTGATTGCTATAGTCCAACTATCCAATCAACGATTTTAGGTACTATTGATTATAATGATTACTATAGTCTAACTATATAATCAACTATAATTTAATTAGTTAATTCAATTATATTGATTACTATAATCCAATTATAAAATCAATTATTAATTGAAATAGTTTGAATACAGTCCAACTGTTTAATTAAAACAACGATTAAATATTAGTCCAACTAATATATTAATTATTTGACGAAAAATGTGAAATGAACGCATATGGCAAGTAACTAAACGAATATTACAAATTTAATACTTGCCTCCCCTATTTTTCGACGAGCCTCTAACCCTCTGTGGAGTACTCGGGAAACCTTGTTTCCTAGTGGGCTAGGATCCCGTTAAATAACACACAATCTTGACTTTGGCCAACAAATTGTATGATAATTAACTAGGTAGATCTCTAAGATCAATTGGATCCCATCCAATTTCTAGATCCAGTAGGTGGACATCCAAGTCCAAAACATATATCTTATATATGCCAATATATCCAATATATTCCCTAACCTTTTTCCTCTGAATCAATTAAGCCTTGGCTTTGGCACAACCAACTTAATGATCCCAGTTAAGCGTGACCCATTGACTATGGAAAGCTTCGTAATCGATGTCGATGGACAAGAAGTGATCTTGACTTTGGCCAACAAATCACAACTTGGAAAAGACACCGATATGGAACAAAGCCTTCATGATTCAAACACATCCGCGACAGACAAAGGTCTTGACTTTGGCCAACAAACCAGTGCCAGTCTTGGATCTTGAGTAAGAATCACTCAATGGAAGGAAAAACATTTAATATGTGTTGAGGGTTTTTTCGCGTAATTGGCAACCAATTAATTATCTTTGTTAAGGTCTCATCATCATACACCCTTAAGCATGCATTCTAAAAGCATAATATGGCGCGTATAAATAAATATAATAATAATATGCGGATGGATACTTAACACATTGTTCCTAGAACAATTCTCTCCCTTTCCTCTCTCCCGCTAGCACAAGTATTACTTCTACCCAATTACATAACACTTCTAAAGAAACCTTATTTACATTGAGGGGAATAGGTGAGAAGAGAAATACAATGAGAAAGAGGTAATAGGCTGGACACGCAGGTCCAATTTAATAAATTCTAAATTTATTACAACAATTTCCAAAATTGCCCTCACCAATCTTATATCCATCCGATATACATTACTCATACATCGTATCCATGTATTCACACAAGCATGTTATCAATCAATCTAATCCAATTAATTAATCTGAAAATTAATGACCATCCAATGTTCAAACAACGATTTGATTTTGCCCGAGTCAAACTCGTTTTAAGAATAAGTACTCAAAGTACGAATTCTCGAATTATATTAAACTACAACATTAAATCCAATTTAATTTGTATTTAATACTAATTCTATATTTAATTCTAAATTAAATATTTACACTTTATTAATGTACCTTTACGACTTAGATTCTAATTCTAATCGTTACGGGTCTCAAAGCCCGATTAACATCCAATGTCAATTTAATTAAAGTCCAATGAGCTTTTAATTAATTTCTTAAGGCATGGACTTTTGGTCAATATGGTTTAAACCCAAATACCAAAGCCCATTTAAGGAATCACCCTTATTTGCCAAGAAATCAATTTAGGCCCATTAGGCCAAATTAAAATTAAAGGTCCATTAAGTCATATTTGGACTTTATGGATATGATTTTGGGCCCAATTGGATCCAACCAATTAGCCTAAGCCAAACTTAGCCCAACCAAGCCCATTAAGCCCAATTACAACTTGACAAGCCCAATTCCAAATTTGGCCCAATTAATTAAATTACCAAAATTCCAAATTTCATAATTTAATTAACCTAAAGTGTATGCCATAATTAATTATCCAAATTAAAATTTCCAAAACACTAATTTACTCAATTAATTATGCTTATTATCATCGAAACATGTCCAACACATTTGAATCAAAAATCAATCATTTTCCATGCTACATTGGCACGATATTTTAGGGGGTTTTATTGTCCAATTCCAAATTTAAATTAACATTTCCCAAATGATTTCAACTCATCCAATGATCAAAATCAAAAAACACCATAACTTAGGGCAACCTCAAAGTTTCGGCCAAGCCTCAATATTGGGGAAAATTTGATCCAACTCAATTTTCATCAAATTGATCATGCAAAACACCATGTTATCATCATTCAAGCATATTTAAACAATCAATTTCACTCAAACATGCTCAAATCAATTTTACCCAATTTTACCCTAATCAAATTTCATGCTCAAAATGGCTCTGATACCATTGTTGGGTTTCTACTATAGTCTCGGGATCAATTCAAGCAAGAAATCATGTGCGAATACAACAAAGAAGCATGGCGGAATCATACTTACATTGAACGACTTTTGCGATGCAAGGAACAACAAAAATCTTCAAGCTTTGACTCCAAGAAGCTCACGGCAATCACCGATTTTTGTGCTCCATTTTCGGTCCTTCAAGCTCCATGCTTGGTGTGAATTCCATGCCCACGGGTGGGTTTCCCTATCACCTTCGTAAGACTCCTAAAGTGTGTGCTAGCACTTTGATTTTGAAGCAAAATCAAGAAGAAAATGAGCCCTAGGCTCAAGGCAATTTGAGAGGAAAAATGAAGAAAGTCACGCCCAAGGCTAGAAGGAAATGAGAGAATGAGTTGTGAATGTCTATTGATTTTCAAAAAATCAAATAACATATACCAAAAATCTAATTTTAGGTAAAAGTCAATCACCTTTCACAAAGTGTGTTTTACAAGTCTTCTCTAACAACTCACCAAAACCCATCACTTTAAAGTTAACTAAAGTGACAAGTGATGTGACATGTGGGCCCCACTTGATTCAAAATCCGAGTGGGCCCGCAAACACTCCCGGGCTCGGGTTCGCTGATTCCGAATTAACGAATTTTCCGTTGCGACGTAATTAAATCAAATTTAATTAAATAATTATGCCTAGCAAAATTACTATTCACGTCGCTAAAGAATTAATTCTAAATTAACTCGTTTGCCCGAATTAAAATCTAATTTTAATTTAGTGTCGAAATCCAATTTCGTATAATATATCAAATATATTATTTTATCGATTAATTCCAAATTAATCGTTCTCTCTCTTTAAATAATATTTTATCCCAGATAAAATATCTCTGTAATTAATTCCAGATTAATTTTCTCTCTCTTATAAGTAATCCCAGATTAATAAAGTGCGAGTCATACGTCATCGGTGAATCTTCGGGAAGCGACCCATGAGATCCCTGGATATGTTGGCAGTAAATACGGTCGTCGGACTATCCGAACACGTAAGTACCTAGTACTACGTTTTACCGATTTACAAGACAAGGTTGGCTTCTAGCAAAGCGCCATGCCTACCCAATTCTCCAGAAACATGCTTACAGGAATAAACGATCTATATCAGGAGTAGTATACGTAGTATTTCGTATTACGATCCAGTATCGGATGTCACGTGCAAGGCCTGGGGTTGGAATTGTGTCTGCCCCGTACGAAGCACATATCGGATCTCTGGTAACTAGTCTCTTTAATCGGATAAACATGACCTAGTCATAATATCCCAATAGCTGCAGCATAAAAGAGCACCAGTTCCGTATCCTACGTGATCATCATCTCCACTTGGACTAGAGTGATACTTCCGTCTTGACATCACACCCAATACACTACGATTCTCAATATACCTAGAAGAGGCGTACACAGAACCTGTTAAAGCCCTGGACGACCAAAACCAAAGTATATTGATTGTCGCAAGTATTAGCGGTGCAAGTCTCAGGTTAATACCAAATACACCTACCCTGATTCGGACTTCCATAGCCACACAGTCATACTACCAATGGAATTCCGATGGGTCTATCCAGAGAGAAGCTGTTTCCGTACCATCGGTAAACACAACCTCCTATTACACTTGCATGAGTATCCTATACCCAAATATATGAGAACTATATCGTTATGCTCCCACAACGCGTAGAAGTGTAATACTAGTCTATTACGCATTATCGATGTCCAATCTCGATAATACTCCGACTAGGGATATTTAATGATTAAACCTTCGTGGATTGATACTGTCTCATATCATCTCAATTCGGAACTAATCATATGGACCTTTTATCATTTATACATCTAGGTAATCCAATTACAAATGATAAAAAGGCAATTTCCTTTGTCACATAGTTAATTTGTACAACAACACCATGATCTGTATAAATAGTGATGCTATGGGTCATAATTGTCCAACAATCATATCATGGGTTCAGAATCATACTCGCTCTGATACCATTTTGTAGGGTTTTTAGGTGGTATTACCGGATAACGCAGAGGAACGCGAAATATCAAATTTTTTCGATTACTCAATACTCAAAAATTCAGTCTTTACCCAAAATCCATAATTTTCATTAATTACCGTGAGACACCAAAGGTTTGTATTTTGATCATTTTAGTCATAATTTGTCAAATACAAATTTAAGTTATTTCAAATCAAAACAAAAATCTCATAATTTCATCAAATTGCCGAGAGCACCCTAAAGTTTCAACTTTGTGCATTTTGGTCCAAATTTATTAAAAATTAGTTTAGATGATTTCCAATCAAAGTAAAATGATTTTTATATCTTATATACAACACATATGTTAAAAGCCCCAATTTTGGTTTAGGTTAAGAACCATAATTTCTCAAATATCTCAAATTAACAAAATTAACCAAATCCAACACTTTAATCTAATCTCTACAATACCAAACAAGTCTCACCACTTTGAAACAACTCAAGAAAAATTTTAGGTCATCAATGAGTAGCCTAACAACTCTAGAATGACAACAAGATCATCAAATGATCAAAAGAAAACTTATACACCATTTACAAGCTTACTTTGAAAACATACATGCAAACATCTTCCATTTAAACTTCCAACACACTTATTACAAAACCAATAGAGTAGAAAAAATTTTCAAGCAACAAATGTTGTAGCTAAGAACAATAGAAATATTTTTCCAATTTAAGAAAAGTTGAAAAAACTTACTTTACTTGAAGTTTTCTTCAATTTCTTTCTTAAAGATTCATTTATTTCTCTCAACTCTCTTTTGTAATATTTAGACGCTTAACCTAAAAATGTGAAGCAAATAAAGCCTTAAATACTTTAGGGCTTTGGCCGAATTTTGGAAAGAAAAAAAGAAAAGATATTTTAAATTTTCAAAAAAAAAATAATAATAAAGAAGTCTAATCCAATTTGATAATCTTTTCTTTAAATACAAAAGTCAAACATGTACATTTTAATCATTCAAAAAATAAATATCAATTAAGATATTTTATATTTTAATTTCTTTAAATATATATATATATATATTATATTTACTTTAAATAATCCAAATACATATATTAATGATATATGTCAAATATCATAATTTGATAATTAATTAATTTATATTTAATAATATCATATATTAAATATAAATACACATTAATTAGGAAATGATCAAAAGATCTCTATGCATGTATCTTTCGTTTAACCGTTAAATAATTTATAAATAATCAATATTATTCATAACAGTTACCATAGTGCTATACGAGTATATTTCATTAGTGAGACTCTCTAGGTTCAGGCATATCCTTCACGAAATCTAATGTCGTGTTCATAATTTACCCACCCGTAAATTACGACGATCACAAATAAACTCATTGAACCATACAGGTCAAGGTCATTCCACACTATAATCTCTCCATCATAAGTATCCAGATTATTCCAGAGATATAGATATAAATTTCAAATCGCTATATATATAATCACGTTGACGTTTCTATTAGCAATCTCTTAATAACACTTATAACCCACTTCTACAGTGTACTACGGGCCCATTGATTTAACAGATTGCTAATTCCATATTGAATACCTATGATATGTACATAGGGCTGACAAATTCTATCTTGACACACACATTATATACTCATGATCAGTCCACACCCAACGAACAGACGGAGGTCTGACCTAAAAAGGTCGGTGACGTGATTGTCATCAAAGTGTGGAAGATATCTCATATATCCATAGTGGTATCTCAAGTCAAAGAATTAATATGCTACTCAACCCGAGAAGATTCTTATTGACATTGGGGTAGCATCCATTAAGATTCTTCAGTGATTCGTTCAGTGTTTATCCGATATAAACACCTATATTTCTAAACAAGTATTCGAGACTCATGGTTCATTGAGAATCAACCATTGAAATCCAAGATTCCATTATATGACATGTACCAGTCTCAGCGGGTTTACTTATTAACCAAGTAATGTAAACCTTGACCAGAAACAGTTAAAGAAATGATACTGTTATGATACAACTCAATGTCAATTGCGACGCTTTTGCAACTGTATCATAACTAATAATTCTAAGGTCAATTACATCTTTACAATATATAAAGAGATGTTATACTATAGAAATTATATTTTATTCAAAATAAAATGTTTACATTAGTATTTACAGGGAAATCATTAGAAATTGGCGATTCGAGCACCAACCCTAATACCAAATGCTCTCAACTGACCCCCATCCCCAAATCACATTTGGAAGAGAACCAGTCATGCCGAAGGCCTGCCGAAAATATCTGACCGACTCGACAAGTTAGAGGGGTGCGCCGGCCACCCCTCCACCTTGTAGTGGCCGGCGGCAGCCCCAGAATGCTGGCGATGGTGAGAAAGAGAGACAAGGTGCGGCGAGTGGGTTTCTCGATCCCGGCTTGTCGTTTCCTTTCACGGCTTGGGCCACCCGCCAAATAGAAGCTCTCAGAGAGTTCTAAATGTTGAAATCGAAGCTCTCAGAGAGTTCTAGATGTTGGCCATGATAGTTTTTCTGTTACGTGCACAGTTGCACGTGAATCGAAATGAGAAAGAAACAATGAGTATTAATGCTTAATGAACAAGATCTCAAATCAGAATTCTATCGATTCTAGTGTGTTCGTGGAATTTTTTGGAGTCTGTATATGCCCTCAAAATCTTGGTAAGACCTCCTGATAAAAATCCGCTAATTTCAAGTTTATAGTTAAATGTTCAGATGTATCCAATAACTTCGTAGATTATCGTATTGATATAAATTGAATTGTTTGAGTATGAGTATATTAAATATGTATATTTGGTAGAATCCGAGTGAAAACGGAACATATTGGGTCGATCCGATAGATTATGTAAGTTTCCGATTAAAGTGGATTTTCCATGTATTGATGTATTTTTTTTATTGTAATGGTAGATATGACATAAATACGATGATACAATAATATTTAGATAAATTCGAGTAAGTTCGGAGGGTTCGAGATCCTTCCGAAGCGTTTATGGAAATTTTTTTGGAGAATTTTTCAAAAACGCGTAAACATAGGATTTAAGTTAAATTGTGGCTTGGATTAGTTTGTAATAATATTTTAAGAATATTGAAACAGAAATAATTGAGATCGGGCTTCATCTAGTTGTCCTGAAAAGATTTGTAATTTTATCCAAGTTAAGTCGAGGATTCCATAAGTTGCGATTCTGACGGTATTTCACCATTTGTTTTGACAGATTTGACTAGGACCGGAGCGCTCGCGATGTAAGACAACATCACTATTTGTAAAAGACATGGTGTTTTTGTAAAAATTAACTATGTGACAAAGGAAATTATTATTTTATCATTTTGTAAGTGGATTACTTAGATATATAAATGATAAAAGTCCATATGATTAGTACCAGATTAATAAAATATGAGAAAGTATTAATCCACGAAAGGTTTGATCATTAAATATCCCTAGTCGTAGTATTATTGAGACTGGACATCGATAATGCAGAATAGGCTAGTATTACACTTGTGTACGTTATGGAAGCTTAACAACATAGTTCTCATATATTTAAGTATTGGATACTTATGCAAGTGTGATAGGAGGTTCTGTTAGCTGTTGGACCGGGAACAGCTTCACTCTGGATAGACCCCTCAGAGTCCCATTGGTAGTATGACTATGTGTCTATGGGAATCCGAATTAGGGTAGGTGTATGTGGTCTTAACTTGAGACTTGCATCGTTAATACTTGCGACAATCAGTATACTTTAGTTTTGGTCGTCCGGAGTTTTAACAAGTTCTGTGTACGCCTTTTCTGGGTATACTGAGAATCGTAGTGTATTGGGTGTGATGTCAAGATGGAAGTATCACTTCAGTCATATGGAGATGATGATCACGCAGGATACAGAACTAGTACTCTTAAATGCTGCAACTATCGGGGGATAGTATGACTAGGTCATGATTATCCGATTACAAAGAGTAGTTGCTGATGATCCGATCTATGCTTCGTACGGGGCAGACACAATTCCAGCCCTAGGCCTAGCATGTGACATCCAATACTGGATCATATTACGCAATACATTGTATACTACGCCTGACACAGGTTATATATTCCTCGTTGAATATTTCTTGAGAATTGGGTAGGGACGGTGCTTTGCTAGAAGCCAACCATGTCTTGTAAATCGGTAAGAATGTGGTACCGGGTACGCACATGTTCGGATAGTCCGATGACCGTATTTACTGCCCACATATCCATGGATCTCTTGGGTCGCTTCCCAAAGATTCACCGATGATATTTGACTCGAACAGAATTAATCTGGGATTAATTATGAGAGAGAAAATTAATCTGGGATTAATTACGGCAAGAATTAATCTAGGATTAATTATGAAATAAAAAAATTAATCTTGGATTAATTACAGTAAGAATTAATATGGGATTAATTCATGTAGAAGAGAGAACGCGATTAATTTGGAATTAATCGGAAAAATAAATTTAATAGTTAAATTGGATTTTACTATTTAATTTAATTTAATTGGGCTAAAATAATATATCGGATATATTAATTGAAATTGGATTTCAATACGGAATTAAAATTGGATTTTAATTCAAGCGAACAAATTAATTTGGAATTAATTCGTAAACGACTTTCGTAATAATTTTGCTAGGCATTATTATTTAATTAAATTGGATTTAATTACGTAGCGGTGAAAATTTGTTTAATCGGATTAAACGATCCCGAGCCCAAAGTGTGTTGTGTAAGCCAACTTGAATTTTGAATTTAAAGTGGTGGGACCCACTTTACTTACATCACTAGTCACTATTGGTGATGGAAGTAGTTGGGCTTTGTTAAATGTTGCATTTAACACACAACACATATGTTTATGTAATAAGTTGGACTTACTATTCATCTTCTCCTTTACTTTGTCTCTTGGCCGATTCTCTCTAGTTTTGGGGACAAAATTTTGTTTCAATTTTTGGACAAAGCTAGCACTTTGGGAGTAATAGAAAGGTGATAGGGAAACTCACCCAAGAGTTTGGAACTCAAAAAGAAAGCTAGGAGCTTCAAGAACAAAGAAAGTTTGAACTCAAAAAGAAAGCTATGAGCTTCAAGAACAAAGAAAGTTATGAATTTTTCTCATCCGATCATTATAGGTTTTTCCGCAACTTATACTTGATAATTCACACACAAAAAATCATTGCTTAAAGATTCTTGGCATGTCTAGGACACTAACAATGGTATCAAGAGCCAATCTAAGCATGATTTGATTTTAGGGTTCTTAACTTTAATTTGGGTATTTTTTCTTGGAGCATGATTTTTCCAAATTGATTGTTTGGTTGTGTTTGGATGATGATAAATTGGATTTGTGCATCATTGGATTTGAGAAAATTGGTTGGATCTAAATTTCCCTAAAATCCTAAGCTTGGTTGAATGTAACCCTAAATAATGCTCATGGTAAATTTTGAAATTTGACAATTGGATATGTTAAATGCATGAAATGAATATTGATTGTTGATTTAAATGGATTGAAATCAAAATTGAATGTTATTTTATGCAATTTCTGTGAGCTTGAGCATGTTGGAATGAGTTGATTTTACCTCAATTTTGTGTTGGACATGAATTTGAGAATTAAACATGATTAATTAGATTAATTGATGTTTTGGAAATATTAGATTAATTAATTAATTGTGCATATTACACTTTAATTGGATTAATATGTAATTTGGAATAATATGTTAATTTAATTTGTTGTAATTAGGCTAATGGGCTTGGTTGGGCCAAGTATGGTTTTGGACGATTGGGTTGGATCCAATTGGGCCTAAAACTATTTCCATAAAGTCCAAATATGACTATTGGGCCTTTAATAATTTAATTGGGCCTAATGGGCCTAAATTGATTTTGTGGCATAGGGTGATTCCTAACTTGGGTCTTGGCATCTTGGGTTGGATCCATAATGGCCAAAGGCCATGAAAAAGAATTAATTGAAAGCCCATTGGACTTTAATTGAATTGGCATTGGATGCTAATTGGGCCTTTGTGACCCAATTGGATTGGATTTGGAATCCAAGTCTAAAAGGCACTATTAAAAGTGTAATTGTTTAATTTGGAATTAAACACGAATTAGTATTGGATACAATTTGAATTGAATTTAAAATTATAGTTCGATATAATTCAAGAATACGTACTTTGAGTATTTATTCTTAAACGAGTTGGACTCGCGCAAATCAAATCGTTGTATCAACATTGGATGGTCATTAATCAAAGATTAATTAATTGGATTAGATTGATTGACAACATTCTTTGTGTGAATACTTGGATGTATTTATATAAATAATGTATATATGATGGATATTAGATGGGTGGGGGCAATTTTGGAAATTGTTGTAAGTATGGTACTTATTTATGAAATTGGACCTGCGTGTCCAGCCTTTCACCTCCTTATCTCTTTGTATTTCTCTTCTCACAAATTCCCCTCAATGCAAATGAGGTTTCTCTAATGTATTATGTAATTGGGTAGAAGTATGTAAAGTGCTAGCGGGAGAGAGGAAAATGAGAGATTTGTTCTAGGAATAAATTGTTATATATCCATCCGCATATCATTATTAATTTATTCGTGCCTTATTATGCTTTTAGAATGCATGTTTAAGGGTGTATGATGAGACCTAATCAAAGATAATAAATTGGTTGCCAATTTACGCGAAAAACCCTCACTTTAATATTAAGCGTTTTCCTTCCATTGAGTGGTTCTTTCTCAAGATCCAAGATTGGCATTGGTTTTTTGGCCAAAGTCAAGATCATTGTCCATCACGGATGTGTTTGAACTATGAAAGCTTTGTTATATATCGCATGTCTTGGGCATTTGTGACTTGTTGGCCAAAGTCAATGTCACTTCTGTAAATCGACTTGTCAATGGGTCACGTTTAACTGGAATCATTAAGCTTGTTGAGCCAAAACCAAGACTTATTTGATTCAGAGGAAAAGGTTAGGATATATATTGGATATATGTTTTGGACTTGGAGGTCCACCTACCAGATCTAGGAATTGGATGGGATCCAATTGATCTTAGAGATCTACCTAGTTAAGTTTCATATAGCTTGTTGGACAAAGTCAAGGTTGTGTGTTATTTAACGGGATCCTAGCCCACTAGGAAACTGGGTTTCCTGAGTACTGAACAGAGGGTTAGAGGCTCGTCAAAAAATAGTGGGAGGCCAGTATTAAATTTTCAATTTCGTCTAATACTTGCTAAACGCGATCTTTTATTTTTATTTATCGTCGTTATAAATATATATTAGTTGGACTAATATCTTTTATTGCTTTCTTTGAACAGTTAGACTGTACAAAACACTACTCCACTTGTAGTTGGTTATATAGTTGGACTATAGTAACCATTACATTTTGAGTGTACCCGATATCGTTGATTGGATAGTTGGACTATTGCAATCGAGATGGCTGGAAAGATTAGCGTTAGGGACATAATCCTGGGCGATAATGTCTTTAACGACTCCAATTTTCCAGATTGGGAGATAAATCTCAGGATAGTCCTGGGAGCCGAGAAGTTACTCTATGTCATAGAGAAACCTCTCGGTCCTGAGCCCGAAGTTGAGCAAATAGTAGAGCATGAGCTTTGGAAGACTCATCGTGATGATAAATTTAGTGCTCAATCCGTCATGCTTGCCGCAATGACTCCTCAGTTTCGTCGTCATCACAAAGGATTGGATCCTTATACTATGATGTTGAAATTGAAGGATCTTCACAGATCTAACCTTAGATCTCAGAAGTACGAATTACAAAAGAAGCTCTTTCGATCGCGTATGTTAGAGGGTACGTATGTCGAGCACTATGTGTCATAGATGATTGCTGACATCGAACAGCTAGGTCAACTAGGCATAACCTTCGAGGCTGAGACTTCTATAGATTTGATCTTACAGTCTCTACCCGATTGCTGGGGCGGGTTCTTCATGAACTATAACATGATTAACCAAGAGAAAACTCTTGGTGAGTTAATGGCGATGCTGAAAGAAGCAGAGCTAGAGCTTCTGAAGGGCAAGAAGTGCGAGGCGTACCTTACTTCGACATCCCAGAAGGCCAAGGCTTGGCCGAAAGCTTATTGGGGTGTGAAAAAAAAGGAAGAAAAAGGGCAAGGCTAAATCATCACAGTCTTCTGGGAAGACTAAGGACATATCCCAAGATGTCTGCCTACATTATAGCAAACAGAGTCACTGGTAGCGTGACTACCGTGAGTACAAGGCGGAGTTAAAGGAAGTGAAGACGGGCAAGGCTCCGGCTTTAGGTATGTTTGGTATAAACATGTACACTACTGGTATTAAAAATTAGATTTTTGATTCTGGATGTGGTACTCACATATATACTGATGTGCAAGATCTGATGATTAGTAGGATACTGGCTTCAGATGAGATCGACCTGCGAGTCGGAAACGGGACGAGAGTCGCTGTTTTGGCTGTTGGGACCTATATTTTGTATATGCCATTGGAGCATGTAATTACATTAGGTGACTGTTATTTCATACCTAGTTTGAATAGGAACATCATCTCTGCATTTTGTTTAACCCGTTACGGGTATACCTTTGTATTCCGGAATACTGGGTGATTTGTATATAAAGATAACATTTTGATATGTACATCATATGTTAATAATAGTCTTTATATTTTGAATATAAATGAATCTCAAACATATAACATGACAAACAAAAGGCTCAAATTGAGTAACACAGATGAAACTTATCTGTGGCATTATTGTCTGGGACACATTAACAAGATTCGTTTATCCACACTTTTGAAGAGTGGATACTTGGATAGATTTGATCCTAATTCATATGACGTCTGCAAATCTAGTTTATTAGGCAAAATGCCTAAAACTCCTTTTAGCGGTAAAGGTGTACATGCCACCGAACTGTTAGCCCTCGTTCATAGTGACATATACAGGCCCATGTCTAGCTAGGCTAGAGATGGTTATGAATACTTCGTAACCTTTATGGATGTTGCATCGCGTTATGGTTATGTGTATCTTATGAAACACAAGTCGAAAAATTTTGATAAATTCAGAGAGTTTCGACACGAAGTAGAAAAACAGACTAGCAAAAGTATTAAAAATATTATGGTTGGACCATGGTGAAGAATACTTAAGCAATGAGTTTCAAGATTACTTAAAAGAATATGGTATTCTTTCACAGTGGACTCCCCCAAAACACCTCAATTAAATGGTGTGTCCGAACGGAGAAACCGAACTTTATTGGACATGGTAAGGTCAATAATGAGTCGCACTGAGCTACCAATTTCCTTCAGATGATATGCATTGAAAATTGCAATACTTATTTTGAATAAAGTTCCGTCAAAGTCTGTTGGACAGACTCCATATGAAATATGGACAGGAAAGAAACTGGGTTTCTCATTCCTGAAGATTTGGGTATGCTGGGCATATATTAAACGTTTGGATGGTGCCAAACTAGAACCCAAATCAGATAAGTTCCTATTTGTAATTGGTTATCATAGGGAAACCAAATGATATTATTTCCACAACCTATAAGTGAACAAAATATTTGTTGCTCTCCATGTGGTTTTTCTTAGAGGAATTCCTAAATGCAGTGGTAAGTATGAGGAAAGTAGAACTCGATGAAAATCAGAGTCATACTGTTCCTGGCACCGATCCCCTCACGGAACACGGACAGTTCATCAGGGATGAGACTGTTCCACAATCTTCTAATACACAAGAAGCGCGTAGGTCGAAAAGAGTCAGAAAACAACCTTAGAGGTATGAGTTCTGATCTCACATCATGTAGATATTAATCTTATTAAGGGATATAAACCAACTACGTATGAGGAAGAGATACAAGGTATTGACTATGTTTTATGGTAAGGTTCCATAAAGTCCGAAATGGATTCCATGTATACAACCAAGTTTGGACACTGATTGATGTACCAGAAGGCATTGTGCCTATTGGTAGCACATGGGTCTTCATGGTGAAGACAGACATGGATGACAACATACAAATGTACAAAGCTAGGCTTGTAGCGAAAGGGTATCGTCATCAATATGGTGTTGATTACGACGAAACCTTTTACCCATTGCCATGATTAAATCCATTCGGATAATGCTTGCTATTGCTGCATATTTCGACCATGAAATATGGTAGATGGACGTCAAAACTTCTTTCCTTAATGGAAACCTTTTGGAGGCTGTTTATATGCAACAACCTGACGGTTTTATCATGCCAAAACATGCAAACAAGGTTTGCAAGTTAAATCGATCCATTTATGGATTGAAGCAAGCATTGCGTTCTTGGAACAACCGTTTTAATGAGATCATAATGGTATATGGTTTCATTCAAAACGATGATGATTATTTTGTATATAAGAAGGTTAGTGGGAGCGCACTGACATTGATTTTCATATACGTTGATGATGTATTGCTTCTTAGCAATGACATTCCCATACTAAAATCGGTGAAAGTTTGGCTTTCATTAAAATTCTCCATGAAATTCTTGGGAGTGACAACCTTTATTCTAGGAATAAGGATCTACTTGGATAGATCTAAAAATTGTTTGCACTCTCCGAGAACTCATACATTGACAATGTTGAAGAAATTCAACATGGATCAGTCCCAGAGGGGGCTACTTCCGGTGTCACATGGCATCTCTTTATCTAAGGACATGTGTCCTAAAATTCAAGATGAGAGAGATTCAATGAATCGGATCTCGTTCGCTTAAGTAGTCGGATCGATCATGATTGCCATAACATGTACGCGACTTGGTGTCTTATATGCTTTGAGCATCTGCAGTCACTATCAGGTCGATCTAGGTGATGGTCACTGGATTGATGTTAAGAACATCCTTTAGTATCTTAGACGAACTAAGGATGCTTTCTTAATTTATGGAGATGGAGAACTTGAGGTGACTGGGATCACCAATGCAAGTTTCCAAACCGATAAAGACAACTGTAAGTCGTAATAAGGGTACATATTTTGTTTGAACAACGAAACAGTGAGATGGAAATATTCTAAGCAAGATACTGTTGTCAATTCAATAACAAAGTGGAATATATTGCTGCGGCTGAGGCATCAAAAGAAGCATTTTGGATATATAAATTCCTAATTGGATTAGGAGTAGTTCTGTTAGCAGCTGAGCTGGGCTACAACACAGGCTAAGGAATCACGGTCTTATCAATGATCCAAGTATGTACTTCGACGATTTCATCTGATTCGTGAGATCACACATCATGGCGATGTCCAGATCGAAAAGATCGTTTCAGATGATAACGTTGCATATCCACTGACGAAAGCTATATCTCAGCAAAAGTTTGAGCGACCCGTACATAGTTCAGGTGTTGGACACTTGAGTGATTGGCTATAGGCCAAGTGGGAGATTGTTGGACAGTTATGACCTATAGCATCACTATTTGTAAAAGACATGGTGTTTTTGTACAAATTAACTATGTGACAAAGGAAATTGCTCTTTTATCATTTTGGAATTGGAAATGATAAAAGTCCATATGATTAGTACCGGATTAATAAGATATGAGACAATATTAATCCACGAAAGGTTTGATCATTAAATATCCATAGTCGTAGTATTATTGAGACTGGACATCGATAATGCGGAATAGGCTAGTATTACACTTGTGCACGTTATGGAAGCTTAACGGCATGTTCTCATAAATTTAAGTATTGGATACTTATGCAAGTGTGATAGGAGGTTCTGTTAGCCATTGGACCGGGAACAGCTTCGCTCTGGATAGACCCCTCAGAGTCCCATTGGTAGTATGACTATGTGTCTATGAGAATCTGAATCAGGGTAGGTGTATGTGGTCTTATTGAGACTTGCATCGCTAATACTTGCGACAATCAATATACTTTGGTTTTGGTCGTCCGGAGTTTTAACAGGTTCTGTGTACGCCTCTTCTGGGTATACTAAGAATCGTAGTGTATTGGGTGTGATGTCAAGATGGAAGTATCACTTCAGTCATATGGAGATGATGATCAAGCATGATACAGAACTAGTACTCTTAAATGCTGCAGCTATCGGGATAGTATGACTAGGTCATGATTATCCGATTACAAAGACTAGTTGCTGATGATCCAATATATGCTTCGTATGGGGTAGACATAATTCCAGACCTAGGCCTAGCATGTGACATCCAATACTGGATCGTATTACGCAATACATTGTATACTACGCCTGACACAGATTATATATTCCTCGTTGAATATTTCTTGAGAATTGGGTAAGGACGGTGCTTTGCTAGAAGCCAACCATGTCTTGTAAATTGGTAAGAATGTGGTACCGGGTACGCACATGTTCGGATAGTCTGATGACCGTATTTACTGCCCACATATCCAAGGATCTCTTGGGTCACTTCCCAAAGATTCACCGATGATATTTGACTCGAACAGAATTAATCTGGGATTAATTATGAGAGAGAAAATTAATCTGGGATTAATTACAGCAAGAATTAATCTAGGATTAATTATGGAAGAAAAAAAATTAATCTGGGATTAATTACGGTAAGAATTAATCTGGGATTAATTCATCTAGAAGAGAGAACGCAATTAATTTGGAATTAATCGGTAAAATAAATTTAATAGTTAAATTGTATTTTACTATTTAATTTAATTTAATTTAATTGGGCTAAAATAATATATCGGATATATTAATTGAAATTGAATTTCAATACGGAATTAAAATTGGATTTTATTTCAAGCGAACGAATTAATTTGGAATTAATTCTTAAGCGACTTTCGTAATAATTTTGCTAGGATTATTTAATTAAATTGGATTTAATTACGTAGCGATGAAAATTCGTTTAATCGGATTAAATGAACCCGAGCTCAAAGTGTGTTGTGTAAGCCAACTTAAATTTTGAATTTAAAGTGGTGGGACCCACTTTACTTACATCACTAGTCACTATTGGTGATGGAAATAGTTGGGCTTTGTTAAATATTGCGTTTAACACACAACACATATGTTTATGTAATAAATTGGACTTACTATTCATCTTCTCCTCTATTTTCTCTCTTGGCCGATTCTCTCTAGTCTTGGAGATAAAATTTTATTTCAATTTTTGGACAAAGCTAGCACTTTGGGAGTCATAGAAAGGTGATAGGGAAACTCACCCAAGAGTTTGGAACTCAAAAAGAAAGCTTGGAGCTTCAAGAACAAAGAAAGTTTTGATTTTTTCTCATCCGATCATTATAAGTTTTTCCGCAACTTATACTTGATGATTCACACACAAATCATTGCTTAAAGATTCTTGGCATGTCTAGGAAACTAACACGCGAAACCTGATAAGTAACCCATGTGATGACAACTTGAATTGGTGAATTCATGTTTTAAATATATATATATATATATATATAATTGAAATGTTAGGATAAAAAAAGGATAGTTAAGAGGTGGTTTTGAATAAGAGGTTCGAGATTACGTATGGTTAATATAATCGACCGCTACATGTATGGATTTTTGTAATGCTATGATATAAAGTGAAATGTTTGATGAGGTGGAGGATGTCTGTTGATGTATATCATTGTATGAACCTGTAATGGTATGCATATATATATATATATATGTGAATGAATATGTATATGTATAAGTATATGAACACGTATTTGTATACGTATGAAATGATAAGATAATTATGATTTGAGTGTATAAGATAGGTAAAGAGAACAAGTTATGATTTCTGAATTTGTATTAGCATGTGTAGATGTACTGTTGGGAAGCGGCCGCGAGTGCGCAGCGGAAAATCAAGAAATTAAATTATGATGCCGCTATCCCTTTGCCCAAGACCCATTTGTTTTGATTATTCTACAAGCCTAGGCATGTTACTATATATTCTAAGCATAAAAACTCATAAAACATGCAAAGAACATAAACCTAAACATGCTAACTATCATAAGAACTCTAATTAAAATAAAGAAAGAAAAGGACTTATTTGAACCGAAGACTCCTCCAGTCCTCCCTCCAATCTACAAGCTTTTCTCAAACTCAGCAAGCTCTTCCACGTTCCAAAGAGCCACCCAAGTGTGTGGCCTCCAAAGGTGCACACACCAAAGCCAAAACTCAACGGCAAGACTACGCCTTGAGTGCATGGGTATTTTGCCCTTGGTGCTAGCCAAGGCAAATACCTCAAAACTTTTAACTCGAGGTTCCTCTAGTCAATTAGACTTAAGGATCCTCAAAATCAGTGGCTTACTATTAAATGTTAGAGTTTCTCACTTATATAAACCCAAGATATGAAAGGTTTGGTGCAAAAATTTGTAAAGATTTACTATTCATGTTATTTATTTATTTATTTATTCCAATTCCCAAAGTTCCCCTATCGTCATTCATCAATCCCTAAGCCACTATGGAACCTCATAAATGATCTGTTGACCGGCGTAAACACACACGTATAACGCAAGCGCACGTATCGTTCAAGTAGTATAAAAAGTATCGATCCCATGAGGACTTAATATCTAAACTATTAATTTTATGAAGTCAAATGATTACTAGTATCTAACAGATTGATTGATTGATTTGAAATGGTGACGATTCTAAATTTAAGAACAAGTAAATAAGATTGTTGAAAATAGGTTTTAAGAAAATTCAATATTAAAAACTATCTAGGGTTGTGATTTCTTCCAATATCATTTTAAAGATGAAGTGGTTATCTTAAAGTTGGGTAATATATTGATTTATTAACCTGGAACACTAAATTATGTGTAAGTCTCTGTCGATGGTCAGACATAAATACCCAGTTTAACCCAATTGAACCATATGTCTATGTCAACCAAATTATCTGGATTCATTAAGTTTAAGTTCCAATTATGGCTACCCCCGCCCGACAGATATATGTCTATCCTGTAAGGAAATCTATTAAAGGGTTATCTATCCTCAAGGAAGATCGTGGGCTATTTAGCCTAAGGTCTTAAAATTAAAATCCCTATGTCTAGTTCATTTTAAGTTTACCTGATCAATTTTATTAATGACCAGTTAATTAAAAAACATTAAGATTAAGACTCAATAAATAAATCTTTATATTACCCAAACTATAATCTAACCCCTTATAAACCGGTGATATTAAAATTCATCACAACCCTAGATAACTTATTTAGTTACAACACATAACTAGGGCTGGTAAAAACTTGAAAATAAAAGACATGAAGTAAAAATGCGGTAAAGTAAATACTGCAAAGTAAATTACAATAAAATAAAATGCTAAGGTAAAAAGAATTACTTTTACTACTACTAATTTAGATATCTCCCATAAAATAATATATAAACTTGTGATAATATTACCAACCGACCAATCTGGCGGTATCCTGATTAAGTCAAATTAAGTCCAACCAGCCATTAAGGCGGTAATATTTGTCCATAAACCAGCCATAAAGGCGGAACCAAAATTAAATTACCAACCGACCAATCTGGCGGTATCCTTGATTAGTCAGGTTTAAACCAGATTAAAATTAAATTACCAACCGACCAATATAGCGGTATCCTTTTTAAGTCAAATTTTAAATAGTGAATATATTATTTTTAAGGGAGATCAATCTAAATAGCAATAGTAAAAGAATTACCTTTCACCCTAGCTGAGGAAGTTACCTCCTCATGGTGAATAGTAAAAACTGTAAAAAGTAAAGAAAGTAAATTACTATTATTACAGAACGTAATTAAAATTATTACAAAACTAAAAACTAAAAATTAAAAGAAACTTAGAGAGAGAAGAACTCCCTATTTACATCAAAGAATGGAGAGAGAATGGTGCATCTAAAACTGAAATTTGAAGCTCTATTTATAGGCCTCGGTAGGCTTCCAGCGTCGCGACGCCAGGGCCTTTGGCGTCGCTACGCCAGCTTTTGTCGACGTGGCACGCTCTGGTTCGTCGGTTTGCAGATTCTGGATAAGCTGATAAGGTGACACGTGGCGAGGTGGTTGGGCTTCAATTATTGTGACACGTGGCGGCTTCTGATTGGTCGATGAGATTCTTATCCGCCACGTGTCAGATAAGGATTAGATACTCAATGATTGATGCTGTCGTGGCGGTGACGTGGGAAAGAGACTGTCGGCACCGTAGGATTACGACACGTGGCACTTCCTGATTGGCTGATGATGACGTGGCGGTGAGGTGGCTGTTTGACTTGGTCAACCTGGTGATGTGGCTGATGACGTGGCAATGACGTGGAGTGACACGTGGCACACGTGGCAATGATGACTTTCGGCACCGTATGATGCTGACACGTGGCACGATGCATGTTAGCAGATTGGCCGTGATGGTGACACGTGGCACGTCGCACGTTAGCAAAGTCAAACTTTTCTCAAATTCTGATTTGTGGACCCGGCGCACGTTAGCACTGTTCGGCGCATGTTAGACGTCGCGATGCTGAAGGTCTTGGCGTTGCGACGAGGGAAATTACCAAAATTCCATTTTCGTCCAATTTTCACTGTTTTGGCCCAAATCACCTCCAGAATGTCTTGAAACTTTATTTATCTACAAAATAACACAAAACACATCAAAAATATTCACAAAACTCAAGAAACTATACAAAATATTTGGTTAAATGAGTGGGAAATAATGATATAAATACCACTCATCACACCCCCAAACCTAACATTTTTCTAGTACTCGAGCAAAACATAAAATAACATAAATAAATTAACTAAGCCACTTTCGTAGGGATCACGGTTGCATTTAGCGTATGCAACAAGCTTTTAAACCCCTAGGTGTCCCTAGTGGACGAGTTGTAGTCTCGTGAGGGTTTACATCAATGATACCCACAAACATTTTACAAAAGTAAAAAGGTGGTAAAACTAATGCACACAAAAGCAAAAAGACAAGCGAAAAGAGAATAAAGAAGTTAGTGACTAATCAGGTGAAACTTCTACTCCAAGTTACTAGTTGTTTTGTTTCATTCTAAATTACCGAATAAGTAAATTCTCCGATTATATTTACCATTCTCCATATACACAGCCAACCAAATATTAAACAACTTATTTTTGCCCACAACAGTCATAAGTGCAGTTGATAAGAGAGTAATATTTTTGTCCTAAAGTTTTATCAGAATTCACACCTTTTTGCATCAATGGAATAATTTTTCAAATTTTTCAGATTTTTTCCTTGATTTTTTTTTTTCTATTTTTTATTTATATACAATACCTTCCGTCTATGTAACGAGTGTTGGGTCGGTGTCTCCCAAACCAGTTGGCTTTAGGGCACCAGGTGTTAAAACACCCCTACGGACTTAATTACTCAGACTTCAGATATATATATTTTTTGCAGCATCTTCGATCCATGTAACGAGCTTTGGGCCAGTGACTCCCAAACCAGTTGGCTTTAGGGCACTAGGTGTTAAAACACCCTTACAGACTTAATAACTCGGATCTCAGACGTTTTTTTATTTTTATTTTTTTATTTTTTTTACTCCATTGCTTTTTGAGATGTTTACTCCAATTAAACTAGAGCACTGAATATTACAAACTTTTCAATTTTAGCTCATGTCCGTATGTTACTATATATGTTGATAATATCTGCTAACTGAACATATGAAGATTCCTTTTAGTCCGTTTTAAGGAGAATTCACAAATTAAATAATTTAAAAGGAAATAAACAACAATTAACTTATTTCGAAAATAGGCTTGAGATACGTCTCAGGAGTGGAAACTCCTTACTCAGCTATCTCTTACCAATTTCACCTTTTTAGTCAAAATAAAAACACAAAATATTTTTGTAATTTTTGAAAAAATTTCAATTTTTTTTGTATTTTTCGAAAAAATTTAGACTAAAAATAAAAACAACATACAAACTAAAAACAAGGTACTAATCAACTAATTCCCTCCCCCAAACCTAAATGAGACATTGTCCCCAATGTCTTAAACAGTAAAAGGAGAGTTAAGAAAAGACAAAGAGATATAATATAAATAATAGCACTAGTACCTGCCAAATGACAATTATTAGTTAAACAAATCGTGATATAAAAAAGGTCTGGATCCTGTCGGAGAAAATAAAAGAAAACAACAAAACAAATCACAATTATTAAGAAAAGACAAAGAGATATAATATGTACAAGAATTTACAACTTGATTGAAGTCTATGCGTCAGGGACAAGCTTCCCATCCAATTTTCTTATAAATTTGCAAACATGGTCTTTTTGAGTCAGATTCCCAAGACTTAACAGTTGTCTTTCTTTTTGAAATTGTGTATGTAATTTGCGAAAGGCTATGTGAACATATCCACTGGGATGCGTCTCAAGAGTCGAAGATATATCAAATAAAGACTCCTTACTCAAGCCATCCCTAATGAATTTAATTTTGTCTTCGCGATTATCAGACACCATTCCTAAAGAACGACAACGATATTGCAATTCTCCATTCCAGCGTGCACATTTGTAACAAACACCCATTTGCTTAGCTCTACGTTTCTTTGCATAGGTGCTTCTTCCAAAACCAGGCAGATGTGAAATAAAAGAGTCAGAAGACTCACCTGCCAATCGGACTCGTGCTTCAATTACCCAACGAATATCATTAGGAACACCATGGATTGTCAGTAACCTCATCCAATCCAAACGAGCTTTGTAGACTTTCATCAGAGATTTTTGAGGGAGAGAAGGAAATTGCTTGTGAAGATTTGCGAGAGCTTCTTCCATCTTGAAATGACTTAATCTGCAAAAACTAAAACACACAAAATTAAATCACAATCACACCAAATCATAAATAATACACAAATTGCATGGGTTGCCTCCCTGCGAGTGCTAAGTTTAAAGTCGTGAGCTAGACGTGACTTCTTAAACGTTAGGCTAGATCTGAAAGTGTGACACTTTCTTTCTGTCGCTCAAATGATTCTCCCCAGTAATGTTTGACACGCTGACTGTTAACTTTGAATGTGTTGTTGGTATTGGGATCCAGTAACTCAACAACTCCATAAGGTAAAACCTGAGTGATCACAAATGGACCTGACCACCTTGATTTCAATTTTCCAGGGAAAAGTTTCAACCTCGAGTTGTACAACAACACCTGCTGCCTTGGTTCCAACTGTCTGTGCACTATTTTTCGATCATGCCATTTCTTTGTCTTTGCTTTGTATAATCTGGCATTCTCATAAGCCTGTAGACGAAACTCCTCCAATTCATTGAGTTGGTGAAGTATTTTCTCTCCTGCAGCTTGTGAATCAAAATTCAACTTCTTCAGTGCCCAGTACGCCTTGTGCTCAAGCTCAACTGGTAGATGGCACGCTTTCCCAAACACCAATCGATATGGTGAAATACCAATGGGTGTCTTGTAAGCTGTACGGTAGGGGCCCATAATGCATCATCTAGTTTTGTTGACCAGTCCCTCCTTGTTGATCCAACGGTTCTTTCTAGGATTCTTTTGATTTCTCTGTTTGAAACCTCAACCTGTCCATTTTACTGTGGATGGTAAGCTGTGGTAACCTTGTGAGTAACTCCGTATTTGGATAGGAGTGCATCGAAGTATCTGTTGCAGAAATGAGAGCCACCATCACTGATAATTGCCCGAGGTGTTCCGAACCGAGTGAAAATATTCTTTTTCAGGAATTTGATCATGACTTTTGAATCATTGGATGGCAGTGAAATTGTTTCGACCCATTTGGAGACGTAGTCTACAGCAACCAGGATGTACAGGTTTCCGAATGATGGAACAAAGGGTCCCATGAAATCAATACCCCATACATCGAATATTTCCACTTCTAGAATGTTTTGCAATGGTCCTTTGTTTCTCCTGGAAATATTTCCCATTCTCTGGCACCTGTCACATTGAAAAGCAAAAAGATAAGCATCTTTAAAAAGAGTGGGCCAGAACAAACCTGATTGTAGGACTTCGCTCATTTTGTTTCCGTTGAAGTGTCCGCCATATGGTGATGAATGACAGTGCTGCAAAACATTATTGATTTCCTCATGTGGAACACATCGTCTCAGTAGTTGATCAGCACATCGTTTGAACAGGTACGGTTCATGTTGGTTTCTATTATATGTCCCAAGGAAAGTTTAAGCATATGAAATACAACATTGAATATATATATTAAAAGATGAAGTATGGCGGAATCATACTTACAAAGCTATTGTGATGAGAAGTGATGAAGAAAAATCTTTGAATCTCCAAGCTTCAAGTTTCGGCCAAGGGAGGAAGAAGAGTAGAAGCTCCAAACTTTGTGTATTCCAAGCTCTTTGATGGTTTCCCTATCACCTCCTTTGATCTTCAATGTGCTAGCAAATGGAGAAAAGAAAATCAAATCTTCTTTGCCCTAATGGAAGTCACGGCATTGTGAGAGAGAGAGGAGTTTGTCTTATTTTTGTTACAAAAATCAATTTATATTTATGCCATAATATTTATTAAATTAATAATAAACTTATGACACAAATCATGCAATGGCTTAGAGTGTCAAACACTCAAACTCCATGCAAAACCATTGAGTGTATTATACACTATCACGATGCAATGTATTACCAATTAAATAATGCATATAATGACATGTGTCATGTGGGCCCCACACGTTTCCAAATGAAAGTGGGCCCACGTGCACTCACGCGTTCGGGTTCGATATTTCCGAAATACCGAACTTACGTCGCGACGCTAATTAAATCGAATTTAAATAAATAATTGCGCCTAGCGAAATTATTATTTACGTCGCTAACGAATTAATTCTAAA